>JAHWFP010136970.1:46933-67058 GCA_023313725.1 Lithobius niger | reverse complement strand
GGGGGGGGGGGGCTTCTTTTTTCACTTGAATGTGGGGAAGCGTAAATGTGGGTATTGGATTGGCGAGTGGGGCATCGAATCTTTGTGGATCATACTGTCTTTCCATTTCACCGAAAGTTCAGCCATGATTCAAATGCGGCGAAATGGGAATTCCCGTTTCGCCGAATCCCATGTCGCAGAATCAAAATACTCTATAAATGTAATATTGCTGAGGTTAAAGAAGCATTCCTAACTGGTAGAAATTTGTAATTAGCCAAAACAGAAGTCGGCGAAACGGGAATTCCCGTTTAGCCAAAAATTAAGACACTGATTAGAATTCGGCGAAACGGCTATCCGATCACACATAGGCCCGGACTGGCCATAGTGCCAGGTTGCCGATGGCACATGGGCCCTCCCGTAAATTTGTAAGGGGGCCTTTTTCGAGTTTACAGTTACAAATGAAATTTCTGCTGCAGTTGAATTTTTTTCTCTTTGCAATTTCTTGGCTGCCCTTAAAATCTAGTCCTTTTATAGCTCTCTACAAATGACTGAACTATAAAGACAGCATTAAGGCCCGATCCCCCCCTCCCAGGGGGGTTAATTTTTGAACCTCGATAATAACACTTTCAGCAATTAAAACTTCTAAAAACGCCTCAACTTTTGGGGGAATCTCCATGGTGTGAGTGTTTACCCGCGGTTTTGAAGTTGTCAGTAACACTGCTGTAATTTTTTTCGTACAATTTCTAGAAAAGCCTTGCCTTCTGGTTCCTTGGCTGAGGAGGGTCACAACATTTTTGACCTTGAATGGGGAGGTTAAAATTTTTTCAGGGTTTTGGAGGGGGGGGAGGGAGATTGAAAATATGATGGTTACATTTTCATTTTGTCCGTCCCCTCCTCCCGGCCATAAATAATGACCGGGTCTCATAAGCTCGAATCATTTCACCTACAACCCCCCCCCCCCCCAGCATTCCGTTGGGGGCCTTTTTAACGTCATGGTACTTGGGTTCCAGGGCTGCCATTCCGGGCCTGATCATAGATTTGATTCCCCCCTTTCGAAAATATTGACTGGTCCCTAAAACCAGGGAGAATGAACTACAGTGCAAAATATCGCAGGAAAAATGTGAACGGAAAAAAAAAGCGAAGGGCAAAAGGACAAATAAAACCACATCCTCTAAAAGGATCGCGAAAGCCACTCACGCAAAAAGAGCAGCGGGAATTGTGTAATTTATATATGGACTATTACTCTCCCATTTTTTAATTTGTAGAACACCCCGCCTCATACTCACTTTTTCGTTCTAATCCGATTACAATAGATAACCTGTGTTACAAATTCCAGATATATTTTTTGTCGATTTTACAGTTACAAATGAAATTTCTGCTTCAGTTGTTGTATATTAGTTTGGGAGAAGTATTAGAGCAATGGAGCGCAATCTAAGTCAATATATGGAAGCACAACGACATCTAACTGCAATACTAAGGACAGTTTTACGTCGATCACGTGTGAAACGTCATTTGTCTCAGATTTCCGGACGCACAGATCTGACGAGCGCTGGAACTGCTATCCAGCCCTTCTTTGTGAGCATGCCTCGTCACATTTAACACCCGTTCTGCGTTCGAATCCGATTAGAGTAGGTACGATTTTCAAACTACACCTGCATTTTATGGTGTTTTTGTTGGATCAGAAAACGTAAAGCGCAGTGGAATATATTCGACGTAAAGATGGATCGTGTAGAGGAGAAATTACCACACTGGCAAAGACTGGTTAAAGTTCATGATTATATTTCACAAATCAAACTAACATGGCGAAGTGGGGATATTTACAAAAACGGTAACCGAAAGGTTTGGAGCAGAGATACTATACTTATAGAGATACGAAACGCCCAATCTCCGACAATGCTAGGGTGCGACACGCCTGGAAGCGGCCGCAATGTCCGCTGTCTAGTAACGCCATCTAGTGATAATCCTGGGCTGCGCGAACGACAATGTACAAACAAGCACAGAAGAGAGCTGTTTTCTATAGAGAAAATGTTGCTAAGAAAGCTGTGTAATCAAATTACAAATTAGCCAAGTTACAAATTTAAAGCGAAAAATGTTGCATTTATAGAATACAAAGGTATCATTTAACAAATGTGCCAGAATACAGTATTTAATTTTCTCTCCGCCAAGCATACAATTATTGAACTTCTAAAATCTTTTTTTTTCCTTCACAATGTTTTTGTTGTTTACTTTTGTATTTGGCAGGCCTACATCTGGTTAGTACGTGGTACTGCAGATGTAAACAACTTTTTTTTTTTTTGGGGGGGGGGGGTTATTAAAATATTTCGGTTCATTACTTACCAGGTGAGAAGATTTTTTACTTCAATATTACGTTTACAGTATTTTATTTTATAAAGACTTTCAAATTTAGGTTTCCACCTGTGCTGGAGCACGCTGCCTATCAAGCAAACAGCTGGCCCGAAATGCAATGCTCTACAGCAATATTTAATATTAGCTGTACCCGATGTAGCTAGTTCTGACATACGCAACCGCCCCCCTCCCGTGTTCTCCCCTCACATTCTGTGGTCAGATTCCCCCCCCCCCTGCGGCCCGTCTGGCTGTCTTGAGTTTGCTTCGTGCATGATGACGAGCTTGTTGCGTGCATCCCAACCTAAGCGCATTATATACATAGACTTTTCCTCTCAATCACTGGCTCGAAAATACAAATCACTGATTGCATTAAACTAAAAAAAAATCCCTTTTCTATGGAGATGATTGATAACAGATAACATTTATACCATTTCTGACCATTCTGATCCGAAAGTGGGACGTTTCGTCTCCCCCCCCCCATCCCCGGTGTACATGCGATAATAATGGCATGCAATCAGAACAGGAGGGGTGGGGGAAACGGTGCGCTTGAGTGCTAAGCCTCCCCACTCAAAACTACCGGAAACCCACTGCCAGAAGGGTGTTGACTCTTGCACACAAACAAAAAAAAAATAAGTCGCAAAGAAAAGGATCCTTTCGACAGTCCGAGACAAATCTTTCGGGAACGAATAGTCCGTGAGATGAAAAGTCTGTCTTCCTTATCTGTCATGCACGGAATCATTTTTTAGGGAGAATGGGGGGGGGAAGAGAAATTAACATCCTTCTCCGTTTAGAATGCTTAGCGTTTTAGAAAACCTCCCAATAACAACGAATTCATATTTCAGTTTCTCTAGGAAATAGCAAAAAAAGGTTTAGCGTAGGCCCTAATTGACAATATAATTATATATATTTCGAAACCCTAGGCGAGCTATCTGTGGACGCGCCATTAAACCTGATCTCCCCCCCCCCCCTAGGCGGGGGGCTATTTCATAGGTGGCGAACGCAGTCATTGTTACAACCAATCCAAATGCAGTACATTAATGCGATTGGGAGCGCATTCTTTTCACGGCACCAGTGAAAACGGAGGAGCATGTTCATTTATGGCACGGATGCTATGAAAAGGGCGAGCGTGTTCATTCTTTGCACGACAGCAATGAAAAAGGGTGAGCTGCCGGCAGTATAAAGGGTAATGTCGATTGGTAGTAACAATCAGTTATAAACGAAATATTGCGACATGTATTGTTGACGGAAAACTCTTGGGAACCAACCGAAACAAACATCAGCGCGACAACAAACGGGACAGTCTACCAACATCGCGTCCTTCTAGGAACCAGCTTGAAAGCATTATTTTTTTAAGCTTTTATATGGTGCAGTTGATGGCATAATAATAATCACATTATGATGACCTTTAACAAGCAGCTGATTTGACGTTACGATTTGATCGCGAGGTTTTGTTTGTTGAGAGACCAAAGAGACCAAACAGTTGTTTAGACAGGGCGCATGGTTTCGGGAAACTATGCTTTCAATAAATTCAATTTAATTCAATTCAAAGCGTCGGCTTGTGTACATGAGCCACTGTTTCTCACTCGTTAAATCATTGTCAAGAGCAGTAATGGTTATAGCTTAATAATCAAACCAAATCAATCATTTTAACAATAAAATCAACAAAGTTGAAGCTTCGCGATCAAGTTATAACGTGCAACCAGCGGCTTGTTAGTTTGTAAGCAACTAGTTGCCCAGGATTATCGAGCGAGGGCGCGGCGGTCGCTCCGTCTTTTCCCCGGCATGCACTTCGCACTAGGCGTGTCGCTCAATCGTGGCCCGTTTCGTATCTCTATAAGTATAGTATCTCTGGTTTGGAGGATTGGAAAGAAGTGAAGGCTGACAACAGCTCAGCCTTGTTTACAATTTGTAAACAATATAACATCATTAAACGACACTTAAACTATTCTTGTGGATTGACTACGTTACATCACTACGGCAACCAGCTAACTTGATGACGTGGATTTATGTTCAAATCATCATGAGGAGTCCGGCATATAAAGGCGTAGACCCCAGGACTCTTCATGCCCCTGCGTGATTAGGAGCATCTTCGCATATGATTCATTATTTTAACGAAACGCACTAGTACCTATTAGAGAAAGAGAAACCAAGACAAAGATTATTATGCACTTGGGTTGTAACGGCTTTTGTGCACAAGTCCACCCAGTTGCGCTCAGTTGGAACGTATTCCAGTTTAATATCTCCATCTGTTATCTTCTCTCTCACAAAATGGTACACAATTTCAATATGCTTGGACCTCGAGCGCTCTATTTGTGAGCTGGCATGCTGTATAGCGCTCAATGAGTCTGTACGCACTACTGTGGGTGCTTTTCCATCTTCATAGACCCCAATTTCTTTTAAAAGGGCTCTCATCCAGAACGCTTCACGTGACGCAAGGCATAAAGCCCGGTATTCGGACTCCATGGTAGATAACGACACACTCTTCTGTTTTGTCGCCCTCCATAGGACTGGTGTTCCAGCATAATACACCAAAACACCGGAAATAGATTTGCGATCGTCCGCATTCGGGGCATGACTGGCATCAGCAAAAATCTCAAGTCGTGCAGTTCTAGGATGAAAAGTCAGTCTACGATCGATGGTTCCACGAAGATATCTCAGGATTCTCTTCGTAGCCATCCAGTGCATAGGCCCTGGGTTAGCAGAATGAACTGCCACTGCGTTTACAGCGTATGCAATATCTGGACGGGTGGCTAGTGCCACATACGAAAGGCACCCACCAATTGTCGATATGGAACACACTTCATTTCCTTTTCTTCTTCCATGGTAAGCACTGTGGTCTTGGCTAAATGTTGACCTGGTAGACATGGTGTTGCAACAGGTTTGCAAAATTCCATGTTGAAACGTTTCAGTATGTTTTCTATATAAGTCTTTTGATGGGCATGCAACACACCTTGCGGTTGACGATTAAATTGTATGCCCAAGCGAAAAGTCAGTGGTCCCAAATATTTTATATCTAATTCAGCGTTCAAGATCTTCCGCAACAATAATCTCATTTGCATTGTTTGCGCTGCGGCCACTAAATCGTCGACGTACACTGTTAGGAACGCTAGTTCATTGTTATCTTTAATCCAAAACACGCATGCCTCCGAAAGGGAACGATGCATGCCCTGCGCGAGCAGAGCTTCTTTAAGTCTTTTATTCCAGCATAAACTGGACTGTTTTAGCCCATAGATTTACCTTACGAGCCGGCATACTTTTGATTCTTGTCCAGGAACAATGAAGCCCTCAGGCTGTTGCATAGCAACGTAACAATCGAGTCGGCCTTGAAGGAATGCCGTAGTCACGTCGTATTGGTCGAGATACCAATTGTTCTGCACTGCTACAGCGATTGCTAGAAGTATTGTTGACAATCCGGCTGTTGGACTGTAGCTTTCAAAGTAAGTTTGTCCGTGAATTTGTGTGTAGCCTTTCGCTACCAGGCGTGCCTTGTATCGATCTATGCCACCTATTGCATTACGTTTTACACAGAATATCCAACGGCACCCAACTATTTGTACTCCTGGTGGCCGTTCTTCCAAACGCCAAGTCTGATTAGCCATATGACTACCATATTCAGTATGTACTGCAAATAACCATTTTTCTGAATCGGGACTTTCTAATGCGTCTTAAAATGTTACTAGTATTTTAAGCTCGTCTTTAATTGCTGCTATAGCTGCTATTTCATAATCATCATTTTGGAAATTAAACATACATGTATTTATAATGGTGTCTTGTGAAACATTTTCTCCATACAAGCTAGACAAAATATGCATAAAAGAACCGTCAGTTGAATTATTTGCTTTTCCTTCTGCAGCAATTAAGGCTCCATCTGGACCATTTATGGTATTATCCACTGGTGGAATTAATGGGTGTGAGCTTGAAGAAACACTTATTTCTCCCCCTGAAACTGACGTTACTTGTGTAGGTATGGCATTTTTTTTGCTTTAGACCTTGTAAAATGTTCATGCACAATTTCAATATTTTTCACATTTTCACAACTTTTAGGCATTTTTTTTACCCATTTTTCTTACTGAGTGGGTTGGCTTCCCCTGCGTCACAGGTGCAGCTCTTATAGCTGACCTAACTTGTAGCTCTCCTTCCGATGGCCTGCGGTCCTGTCCAGCATCTTCAACTTGGATTCGGTCATCTGTTGTAATTTTTGGTTGGTCAACTGCAGGCTCATTTACTGTCTGTACTGGTAACTCTTCCTGCTCAGCTGGTAACGTAGCATCCACTCCACTTTCTGAATTGACTTCGTCCAAAACATCAGTATTTTCCCACATTTTCTCCCACAGTTCGTCGAACTCTTGACCTTCCTGCTGATGTAAATGGGTAAAGTTATACTTCGTTTCTAAAAACTTAACGTTTCTTGACACAATTACTTTTTTATTTTCCAAATCCCAAACTACGAGAGACTAGATCATAACCAATCATTACACATTTTCTTCCTCTTGGCTGAAGCTTGTTTCTTTTAGGGGACGGGATGTGCACGAAACAAATACAGACAATTACTCTTAAATGTTTCACAGTTAGTTTGTCTTTACGTCCTAACCATAATTGTAACGGAGTTACGTTTCTATTTGCGTTATTCGTGCAACGATTTCTCAGATAGGTTGCTGTCATTATTAATTCTGCCCACAAATAAGTCGGCAGATTTGCCCCCGTTAGGGTTGCCCTAACTAGGTCCATCAAGGTCCTGTTGGCCCTCTCCGATCGGCCATTTTGCTCGGGACAGTAAAAATTGGTAGTGGTTTGTCTCACACCCTTCCCTTTAAGAAAAGTGGATACGGTTTCATTTAGGTACTCAGTACCGCAGTCCGATTTTAAGGATTTTAACCTATACCCAGTTTGGTTCTCTGCCATAGTTACAAATTCTTTCAGTTTTTCTGACACTTCGGATTTATATTTTAATATGTAACAAGTCACGAAGCCTGAATAGTCGTCAGTTAGTGTAAGGACGTAGGAATTGCCTCCTAATGACTTTACAGGCATTGCTAACACATCAGTATGGACCAGTTCTAATGGTTCTAGCGCACGTTCATATTTTAGTGCAGGAAATGGCTTTCTCGTAATATTTGCTTGTAGACAGTCATGGCATTGGGGCAATATGTTTCTATTTTTGGACACTGCAAAATCTCTCAATGCTTTTGCTTCACTCATTTTTTGTAACGTTGGTACGGAAATGTGCATAAATCGTCTATGCCATAGTTCTAACTTGCTTTGTACAGTTTGCTTTGCTGGTAATATTTTGCTCATTAAGGCAATTTGACCACGAGAGAAAACGTTCCCCTCGTCTTCGTTAGATATCAAGGGAGCAACCAATGGGCTATCAGCATTTAATGGATTTCCTGTCATTATGTATAGGCCATTTTTCATATATGCTTTTGCACTTAAGTCTCTACCTTGGTAAACCAAACAAAACGTTTCATAGAAAACAACACAGCATCCACTAGCAGTTGCTGATCTGACTGAAAACAAGTTCACCTGCAAGTCTGGGACATAAATGGCATCTTTTAGCACAATCTTATTTTTCCCTGTATCATAGAAAATGTTGCCTCTTGAGTGTGGCATAAGTGTTTTATCTTTACTAGCAGATAGGATTGGTGCTCCAGTTATTTTTATACGATTGAATAACCAATTTATATTGCACACCAGATGGTTACTGGCTCCAGAATCCACCACAAATATTTCTTGTAATGTGTTACCTTGTTTGTTGTCCGTAGACGAAAAGAAAGTCCATCGTGCTATACTTGCCATTAAGGCATATACTGCATTTTCCGCTGTTGCAAATAGTCCAGTCGGATTTGGCTTTGGCTGATTACTTGTATTACCACGGTATCCTCCTCTTCGGAAACCTCTACCTCTTCCACGGAAACTTTGATTTCTTCCACGGGAATCTTGACCTGTTCCACGATAACTGTAATCAGAAGATACGGGGAGTGAGGGACACGAACTTTTTTTTATGATTTTTTCCACCGCATCTAAAGCAGATAAGCTCTTTTTGACTTGCTGAATTATTCGATTGTACGTTTACTGCTAGAGCGGTAGAATTAAGTGACTGTGTTAAACCAATACTTGCTTCATTACGTGAATCCTCAAAGAATAAAAGTTCTTTAACCTTTGCACATGTTATTAGGTTAGCCCCCATAGCTGCAAATCCCATCAACATGACATCACAACTTCGTGGTAAACCTGCCAGTATAGACCATGCCAAGTGAACATCAGTAATTCCTAAGCCACAATCCGCTAACTCGTTTGCACATTCTTCTACTCTACTAATATACGCTGCCATCGTTTCATCAGAGTTTTTAGTTATTGCGTAGAATTTCCTGTGCAAAGCTAAACACCGCAATACGTTGTTTGGTTGGAACGAATCCTTAAGAAATTTCCATAATTGCTTTGGAGTATCAACTGTTTTTGGTATTGTAACACACCCATTTGCAATAAATAGCAACAACGTTCCCATAGCTTTTTGAGAGTTGACTAATTTCTTATTTGCATCTGTTTCTCTACTTTCTCCAGTTACATATGCCCACAATCCCTGGTGCATAGGATAGGCTTTAATCTTTTCTGCCCATTGAATATAATTAGTCCCTTTTAATAAAGGTATAGCTGTCGAACTCGGTATGGAACCAGCCGACGCCATTTTAAAATTCTAAGGATTTCTGACCTTATTTTTACTTTCTTTCTCTATTGTTCTGCATTTTTTTTTCGTGGCCGTTTAACACGTAAATACCCTGCATATGGGCTGCTATACGAGAATTCTTGATCTCTACATACTTCATTTACTTATCTGAATTGGCTTCTTCCTTTTTCCACTTCGTAAGAATGACGGGAGTCCTCCTGCATTGTAGATTCCGGGCCAAAATTTCCGTCTTCTAATGTCCATGCCTTTTTCCTTTTCCATGTCTTTAGTTGAAATTGGTTTACGATGGCCATCGTTTTTTTTCAGTGGGCCTCTTCCTTCTCTCTACGACGTTATTTCACGCTCTGCTTACCACATGTTGGATCAGAAAACGTAAAGCGCAGTGGAATATATTCGACGTAAAGATGGATCGTGTAGAGGAGAAATTACCACACTGGCAAAGACTGGTTAAAGTTCATGATTATATTTCACAAATCAAACTAACATGGCGAAGTGGGGATATTTACAAAAACGGTAACCGAAAGGTTTGGAGGATTGGAAAGAAGTGAAGGCTGACAACAGCTCAGCCTTGTTTACAATTTATAAACAATATAACATCATTAAACGACACTTAAACTATTCTTGCGGGTTGCCTACGTTACATCACTATGGCAACCAGCTAACTTGATGACGTGGATTTATGTCCAAATCATCATGAGGAGTCCGGCATATAAAGGCGTAGACCCCAGGACTCTTCAGTTTTGTTGTTTAATTTTAAATCAGTTACACTTTTTTAATGAAGAAAAGGATTTTAATTCATAGATATCGGATGGAAAGTACGTTTACAGTTTTTATTTATCTTTCAATCAGCCGACCTTAAAATATTGCTCCAAAGTACAAAAATATTTTTTAGATAATTTTGCCTCCACACCTCGCTAGGCAATTCGATTCTCTTTCATTAGAAACAAGTTTGACGCTATTCTGTTGGAAAATAACTGAGAAAAAGTGGAAATAAGATCGTAACTGAAATACGTTGTAGACGCTGGCGCCATCTAGTAGTCAGAATTGAGATAACCAAAGGAGTTGCACTCCCTCTTAAGGTCTCACAGCCCATTTGAATTTTCGGATCCAAATGAACAAACTTTTATCACCTTTCAACCTTCCAAAGTCGTGCCTGTAACAATTCGTAATTTAAGCAGTCTAACCTGGCCACTAGATTTACTCGTTTTACAGCCCACCATTCCAAATATCTACTCGACACTGAAACGTTTACTTTTCATGCCTTTTGGACTGGGGGAGAGGGGGGGGGGATACGTATGACGAATATGCTTTCTTTTTTTTCGTTACAATTGTCATCGTACTTCCCGTCCGTATTCCTAGCAACCAGTTTCGGTTCCAGAAACAGACAGAATAAAAAAACCACTTTTCCTGGCCAGAACTCTGCTTTTTCCTTTTATACGCTGAGCGGAAAAAAAATTGCATCCAAGTCAAGTCTCCAATTTGCAAAAGTAGTCTATTCCTTTCGGACTAACTTCACAAATCGTCGGTCTTTCATTTACTCCAGTTCGTTGAGCAGAAATCTACTCAACTATGGAATTAAACGAATTCTAGCACGAACCTTGTTTAAATTCCTACATTTTGACGTAACAATTTTAGTGGGGACAAGTTCGAATCTGAATAAATTCATTCCGAGTTAGAACCCATCGTCCACTCAAGATGATTCAAAATTTTCCCCATTTTCTGTAACCAAGGCAGTATTTCTACTTTCCAGGGTCCTCGACCTTTTTCGTGCGTTACGTAAGTCCAAGTTTCGCATTACTAAAGTTCGTGAAATATGAGGTAACCGTCAGCCTACCTTGATTAACAATTTCGCCACACGAGAAAAAAAATTGTCTAATTTTTTTTTCGTACCGAAGTCAATATTTCTATTTTGGTCTTTAGTTTCCCCAAAATCTACTCTAACTTCAATCCTGAATACTGTTTTGCCATTAACAGTCTCCAAAATTCACAAGTTTATTAGCATCTTGAAATCGTAAATAATGAGTACTTAGTTAGCTAACTACAGATTCCTCAACTTTCAGCTTGTTGTTAAAAGTGCGCCTTCACATTTTAACCTTTACAATTATATTCGCAGCAAAATGCTTTTGCAGTCCTTTCACTCCGTAATAATTGTAGTGACTTTATTTTCCGAAGAAAATCGGCGGTTTTATTTTAGCGGTTTATGATGCCTAACTAAAAAAAATAACGCTTCCCTCGGGTTTCCCTTGGGGTTACTTTCGAAAAAATAAACGGGGTTCTTTTATTCATACTAGTCAGCACTCACTAGTTTAAAATAAAGATGGTTTCCAATGATACTCAACAACGCGGCCTCAAGCTAAGTCCGAGGTCACCCCCAAATCGTAATTTTTCTAGACAACGAGTGTTTTGGTCGATCACTTTCATCTAGTCCAAAACGAATGTTTTACTTTAATTTCTGTTACATGACAAGTCAAAATAAAACTTCGGCTTTTCATGGTTTATCCAACAACGCGCCCACATGCTGGATTCCCCAAACTGCCTTCCCAAATTTTGGTCGCTCACCTATTGGAACTTTTTACCGAATCGGAAGTATTTTTTTTTAAATGTCGGACTCGAATCCCAATGACAAGGCTACCAAACTGAGCGCAGGAGATTTTTCATGCTTTTTCCATCCCGTAGGTTTGGAAAACATGAATTTCCTATCCCGAAGGTTTAGGCAATCCCGCAGGCCCCCAAAACATGTAACTACTCACGGAATGGGCGAGAGGTTTCAAGTTCAAGAAATCATTCCAATTCATTCCTTACTTTATAGCTAGGGGTTTATACACAGAGTACCACATATTAGGCATCAGCTAGAATTTATCCTTCTAACTGACCCTGTAGGCTCCAGAGGTTCTGATCGTTCAGTCCGAACCCTAAACACCAACTAACTTGAATCCGCGCTCAGCCTCGTGTTTCAATGATAAAAAAAAATTATCTCGTTTATTAAGCCCTATAAGGACGGGTGTGCCTGAAAAGCGCCCATTCCCTCCAGAACAGGAGCACCCGAAAATCCTTCGCGATAGAAAGTTTGAAAACTTTTAAAGTGGATGCGAATGAGCTGCCACACTCTAACGGAAATTTCCATACAAGGATTAGGTTATGTTATTATGGATTCGGATGGCTTGAATTTTCATGAACAAAGATGACGAATTTCGCAATTCCCGCTGTCATGCCGACCATATTGAGGGTCCAAAAGGAGGTAATGTTCAGTGCAGTTCAGTTTGAAGTACGCTTAACAGTACAGTTTTACATACGGAGTGGAGTAATGATTGTGTTGTGCAATTTTCCCAAAATATTAAAAAAGCTACTTATCTTAACATTTTTTAAGTGTTGCCTAAGCAATATTTTAGGATTACAATAACTTTTGGTTGACAGTAAACAAACTTTTATTGTGAAATTTGCTCACTAATACGAAACAAATCATCTGTCAAGTCTCGGCTGCGCTTGTCCTGGAGCCCAAATATCAGCCGGGCGGCCAAACTGTAAACAAATTAACTGAGCAAAAAACGGGTGACACACGAATAAAAACGGATTAGAGTTCACTCGAACCCAACGAACTATAATTTGAACTATAATTTGTGTTCATTTTGTGTATGCATTTTTATCTTTCAATTTTGTAGCGTTTTGCTGTTTATGGCGTCTATTTTGTGTGTATTCGTGGGTTTACGTTTTGCGAATTGGAGTTCAAATTATCGTTCGTTGGGTTCGAGTGAACTCTAATCCGTTTTTATTCGTGTACCTTCAGGGCTGTGAGCATGGGGATACGAGCTCTAATGTTTTTTTTTCTAAACGGCGAAGCCGTTTTTTGCTCAGTTAATTTGTTGGCTTTTTCGCTTTCATTTTGTATGTGTCCACTGTCCACCGATTTTTGTTTTCTAAAACGGAACATTAGAAATGGATACTTATGTTTAGGTTATGCCGAAGGTTTGTCCCATGATTAGTATTTGACACATTAGCGTATATCTGGATTTAGCATGCGTCATCTCGATGAGTAGTTTATTCTGTATTGTTTCAGTATCGTGGCAACAATCGCGGAAACAATTCAACTGGCTTCCCGAAGACCGCATTTAAAAAGTAAATAAGTCACTTAGTCATGTCTGCCGCCCAATTTTGAGGCTGTAGGCATCAAAATTTAAGACTTCGCACCCTACAGTTTAAAACTTGAAGATTTAAGGATAAATCAAGACCATTTAATTTTGGTTCTCCACAACGAGCTAGTTAGCATAAACAACGACAATGTTAGTTTCCCGGCACCCAACCATTGTTGCATCTTGTTCTAGTGAGCTATAATCCGATATTGTGCGCCTTGCCTATTGTTACCGGATTGTTACATGTTGCAGCATTGTAACATTTTGACATTGTTATCCGCTCCGCCGCCTCCGCCTCCGTGGTCGCTTGGCTTTGGGCCGCAGCCCTGGTAATAAATTTAATTTAATTCCGCCTCCGCTTCCTCCTCCTGTCCAATAATCTGAAATTCTCGTGCGCAAACGAACTCTAATAGCTAATTACGGGAACGCGGTTGGTACTGCAAGATGCTTAACAGTCACAACAATTGAATAGATGATAACAAATGACTGCCTATTGGAGGTTGGAAATCTTTATTATCACTTTTTATGGTAATTATTATTGTTGATCGTGTTTTTTTGGTACAAGCAAGAAATTTAATTTTTTAATCAGAAATGGTGACAGCACACATGCCCAAACTAAAACTCCATTATTTTATAGTTGTCAGTAACAGTTTTGAAATTGTAAAAAAAATTCCGCAGTACAACTTTACGTTTTTTTTTTACATTTTTATTTTACAACAGCTACTAAAACTGAAAATGCCATATAACGCCAGTTCATTTCTGGAAAAAAAAATGACACAAACTTCACTCCTCCATTTCGAGGGTGTGAGGCGATTTTTTTTTCTAAGAGCCAGTTATATGCATTTTTTTGTCTGGTTGTTTATGCCCGTCCTGGAACCAAAACCAGCCTGGCTGCCGTACTTAAAGGGTTAACTTTTATCTACAGGTACTTGTTTACTATTTGTATTTTCGACATAAGCTTTTAGCTAATCAACATGCTTTGAAAAATCAGCTAGGACTATGGAAGTTACAACTTCCGAAGTCCTGACAGTATTTTTCAAGTATGTTGATTGGCTGACAAGCTGAAGAAAAAATCTGTAGAATTTCTGCAGATGTTGTACAAAAGTGTTAAGTTGTTTCACTTATTAAATTGTGAATATGTTTGGATGGGACAAAAAAAAGGTTGTTAGTGTATACAACTAATAATGCCAACTGATTGTTTAAAGGCCCGTCAACAGTTGCATTACTTCAGTGGATATCCACAAAATACAAAATCTGGGCCCATACAGATTATACTTAGTGATTGGCTAGGTATAAATGACTGAATTACAGCTATCACAATTGTAAGTAAGCTAAGAGTATAGTAGAAAGGTATGTGCTATGATGCGTAGATTGGATGTTGTTATGCTTACAATACTGAATAATGTGTCCAAATTTCCACGATACTATAGTGGCAGCTAAAACCAGGGCCGTAGCCAGCCCCTTTGGCGCCCAAGGCGATTCAACTGAGTGGCGCCCCCCCCCCACTCCCATTTAAAGAAAAAAAAATTCAGGTGAATTGACGCTTGTATTGCAGCTTACGTAACTAAATACTAACTACTCGTAGTAAATGAGAGAGTCCTGTACTAGGCAATAAGTGGTTGAAGACGAACATATAACTAAAGAAAAAACCCTAGTGTATTTTTTGAACAATCCGAGTTTATAATAATTTTGGCTGGTCAACTGATTAGAAAAACCTCAATTAAGATAATAAAGAGATGAGAGTAAGCTATTGTTCTATGACAAACTGAAAATAAACACTTAAAAAATTAAACCAGAATCCGAAAATCGGTTTTTTTTTTCCATCCGAATTTGCATTTTTCGGGTCCAAGCCTCCCTTTGAGAAGCATGACGCACGTATAGTGAATTCAGTTTTCGTTTTTCGGCTAACAAAACATCAGGAAATTGGAAAGCTAGTACTAAACCAAATACAAGCACGCACGTCTCCTTTTTGCAGCGGAGTGAACTTGTGTGCAACGCCATCCATTAAAACTATATTCGTGCAATACCACGTACTTACACGGTACGGTTGGCAGAAATTCGGCGCGGCGCCCCCAGGAAGGTGGCGCCCTAGGCGAGCGCCTTGCTCGCCTTACCCTTCCTATGGCCCTGGCTAATATGACTACTAAGGTTTCGAAAATGAATTTTTTCCCCTTTTGCCGAAAAACTTCAGTTTCAAATTTTCAGAAAAACTGCAGTTTCAAATCTTCAGAAAAACTGCAGTTTCAAATCAACAGAATATGGCCAAATAACTGCAGATTATTTCTGAAGTTTTTCTGCAGAATTTTTTTTAAAACTCGGAACAAATAGACACAGGCACATGGACAAGCAACTCAAAAAAGCCGAGTTGAACATTGAGGCATTTGCATGCACTTCCAACCAGGCAGTTCACCAGAAAAGTGGCAAGATATTTTTTTTAGGAGGGAGGAGGATTGGACTGAATATGATTTTGTACAATTTGCGAGGATAAAGCCAACTTTAAAAACATTGGTCAAAAAGTGTTTTGTCGAACATGCACAGTTTTATGACTATTTAAAAAAATTAGAATTTAGTTTTCACACTTTCTTAAAAAAGATAATTGAGATATAAAAAAATTATAAAATCGCTTCGTCGTTAGTAATTTTTTTTGCCTATTTCGTCAGTTCTAAATTGTCTGTATATGACACTTCGCCGTACTAACTATCATTCCAAGGCATAAGTTTTATTTATTTTTCGATAATACTAGAAATAACAAAAATCTTATGTCATGCAGTCTGATTCTGGGTTAGTTATCCACCATTACCAAATTTTAAGTCAAAACGATAATTTTTGAATGAGCTAGATCATTACAGAGAGACAAAAGATCGAGTAAAAATTAAGGCACTTGTCGGATTTGAATGCTTGATTGATTACTACCTCTAAAGCCTTTATATCTCTTTACGTTGCTAATATGGAATACGTAACTAGATTTACCTGTCTGCGCCAAATTGAAGTGTTGCAAACACAACCAGTAAGGTCTTCATTGCACTCACAGCCTTCTCCACACTCGTCATCTACACAGACATCATCGGCTTCATCGGCGTAGTTTCGGCAGCAGGGTCCACAACCACAGCCACAGCATGGCTTACAGCATTTACAGCCACAGCCACAGCCACAACTACAGCACTGTGGGGGTTTTTTACAGCATTTACAGCCACAGCCACAGCCACACTTACAGCATTTGGCACGAGAACCACCGCCACCACCACCACCACCACCACCACCTCCTCTTCGAAATATACTAAACAGGCTAGTCTGGTGATCATCATCATGCTGTGCCAGGCTCTCATTCACTAGAAAGTATAAAAATAAAATTAGTGTTTGGATATTACTTAATCTTCAAAAAACCCTGAGTCCAAAAGTTACAATAGGTATAGCAAAAAAGTGTTTGATGTTGTTCGTTTATTAAGGTGTAATTTACCGTTTATTGTGATATGTTTTTGCTATAATTCTCTTTTTTCTTTAAAATTCTGCACCAGGTCACACGCATAGAAAAAATATATATATATAATTATACAAGATCGGAACGCTGTCATCGGCAGCGCAGCACTAATGTCCATCTGCAGCAGCTGCATACGATGCCATCTCCGCCATCTACCGACGGAACAGCAAATTAAATGGGGGGAGGGCGGGAAGCGAGACGATGCTGAATGAGCGAGCGAAGCGAGCGACTCCGCTAGAAATATTAATAATAATAATAAGAATAATATGCTTGAAAGATGACAGTTTTGGTTGCTAGCCTACATTGATTCATGTCGATGATGAGTTACATATGAGGCTACTCAACCCAACCTTAAAATCTTAAATTTTGAGCGGGGAGTGACTTAGAGAGATATAAAATTTCTGAGAGGTCACAAAATATTTTTTGCTGTAAACATCAATTTCAGCGATAAATTTTACTGGCAATGGATTCGCAAAATGGAAGTTCTGCAGAATATTCAAGCATACTATGATGCATACTGGAATATTAGAAAAAAGTTTTGAGTAGTTTAAGACTATATGAGGAAGAAAGGATATAAATGAAGAGCACGTCAACACGTTGGTAATTTGCACCCAAATTCGTCAAATCTGACTTCAGGTTGGTCAACCAAACATTACTCGTTTTAAAAGCTACACGAATACAACTAGTAGAAAAAACGTAGCAAGGGAGAGTGAAGGGGTGACAGCACAAACACATGTGGCTAAAGAGCCTCAGATAATAGATACAAGGTACAGCTAAAGAGCCACAGGAATAGAACTGAAGAGCAACTCTATGCCTATTAGCTTTATGGTGAAGCCGTGAAGCAAAGCTTTATGTCAGTATATTTCTAGTTGGAGCGAAGTGAGGCCAAAAGCCGAGAGGAGCTCCTATTTGAATAAACTCAAATGCGACCTTTGTGACCGCATAACGAAATAACCACTGCATCAAGTAAAACCAGATTTCGGGCATTGGTAGCTGTACACCTAGAGATCCGTTTGTAAAAGGGAAATCCGGAATCGGACGTGTTGTTGAGAAATAACGAAGTGTGCCAAAATGGGCGAAAAGCCAAGAGCCAGGGTGCCAAAAGAGGTCATAGTTTGGTGATGACGTCGTGGTTTTTTCATGCAAAGCCTATTTTGGTAGGACGAAGTTTCTTTCTTTCTGGTTGGTTGTCCCAATCAAACTTTGATATTATGAGCAGTTTGGTCACGCAAGATTCACGGCATCAATTTAAACCATATTTTGGACCTTGATAGCCAATAAAAAAGTCTATTTTGGCAGGTCAAAGTTTCTTTTTTTCTGATTAGTTTTCCCGATCAAACTATGACGTCATGAGCAGTTTTCAGATAATTGGTAATAAACAAAATTGAAGATATTTTTACTTTTCGTCGGCCGATTTTGACATTTAATACACCATTTTGAAAGATTTTCGACCAGCTTTCCAATGATCTTAACCCCAGGCAGCTATCTCTTATTGTTTAGAAAGTACAAGGCAAAATATTAATTTTACTGGGGGTTTCGTGTTTTAAAATGAATTTAGCATATGCAATATTATTTTAAACCAAAATTATTTTAATAAGTATGTGTCTAAGCTAAGCGGCTAGCTAGCTATCTAAGCGGCCTTTCCTTGGTTGAATGATATAACTACTTTCAAAGTTCTACTAACTACTTATAACTACTTTATAACTACTTTCGTACCCTTTTGGAAACTTGGCGGCTTCCTTATACCAGTTTTGGTTTTAGGTGGATTAAACTACATCACATGCTCGTTTCACAGAATGTTTGAACATTCTGAATTTGTAAATGAATGTTTGGAAGAGGGAAGTGGGAAACCTAGCCAAATATCAAAGAAATCAGAGCCTACTCCATTATGTCAACAGTGGCAGTGATGGTTTCTTGATATGTTGATTGGTTTTAATTGATGCATCACGCAATACCGACTGCATAAATTAAACATGATTTTGCACATTGATGGCGGTACACCAAGAGGTGGTTTGTAAAAAAAATTTAAATCAGACCTGTTGTTGAGAAACAACGCCATCCAGCTCTACGAATAGACAAAGAAATACGATTACGAAAAGCAACTGGAAAGATGAGCCACAATGCAGTCTACAATGCACTCTCAAACAACTTCCTGTGCCCTGTGGCCAGTATAACATTCGTTTGTTTGGTTGTCGGTTTGTTTGTAATTGTTGTTGGTTGGTTGGTTGGTTTGTTGGTTTGTTAGTTTGTTTGGTTAGGCTCATCGCTTCACACCATTTTGTCGACGGTGTAACCTGATGACGACCTAGTTAAATTTCCAGTAAAAAGTAGTAGTAATAAACTGTACTGTAGCACGAAATAATGGCGATTCCAGAAAGTGTGCCGCGCCATGATATAATGGCTAACTTCCGGTAATGGTGGCATTTCCAGGTTGGAGACAAGAAACTAGTGGCCATCACTATTAGTGGTAGTTGGACTATTCCTTTAATAATGTACTAACTCTTAAAAATTAAATGAACATAATACACCATCCAAGGCGGAGTGTTGGAGGACAACTCTGTCTTCCAGATGATCAGTTACCGAAGGGTTTACTCTATTTGTATCACAGCCACTTGTGGAGCACTACATGTCAGCCCGTTATAAATAAATGTTATTGAGCAAAGCTGCCCCTATGACTCTTAAACGTTTGTCCTCACCATATAGGCAGAAAGCACCATGTAGGCAGAAAGCCTAAACATTCTGGTGGCAACGAGCTGGAATTTTTTTAGTCATATCGATATGAAAAATGTATTAATGCTCTTCAAGTCCAGTGCAATTAGATCATTTTTTGACGAAGTTTGTAAAACATTTCCATAAAGACAAAACTTGGCACATATGCCCAGGAATACTCCCCGAGTAACATACTTAAAGTCCCCTAAAATCCCACTGATGCTTTCGTCGCCATTTTGAAAAAATGGCGGCCACCAGCTACCAGATTGTATATTTTCTTAAATATCGCACAAACTATCACTCCTACAGAAAATTTTATAGAGAAATAAATTACAGATAGCAACAATCTCTACAAGTACGGTCCCAATGATGTTTTCGTTAAAACCAACAGTTTTTTTTTTTAATCTACTGGTTTACTTTAAAACATTTTATGAATTTTGAAAATACGGCCACCACCAGCTACCAAATTGTCTATTTTCTTAAATATTGCACAAACTATTACTCCTACCGAACATTTGTATAGAGACCTAAATTAAAGATAACAAAAAACTCTACAAGAATGGTCGTTATGATGTTTTCGTTAAAACCAACTCTTTTTTTTTTTTGCAATCTACTGGTTTACTGAAAACGTCATGAATTTTGAAGAAATGGCCTCTGCCGTATACCAAATTATCTAATTAGTAGGGAGGGGCGGCTGAAAAAAGTTTCACATCTAACAACCAATTTGCCCCTTTGGTTTCAGTAAGTACATGGGTAGAGGAGTCTGTAATCCCGGGTCACAATTTTCATGCCCCCCCCCCC
>JAHWFP010136970.1:33054-46833 GCA_023313725.1 Lithobius niger | reverse complement strand
CCCAACTCTTTAACTGTCACAAACATTCTGAACACAAAGGTGATATACATCTTTTACGTAAAATCAAACCTTGAACCCTAAAATCGTAGTTGAAGTATATCACCCTAATTTGCACGAAAGCTCCATTTTTCAAGTGGTTGTTGTAGTGATTTTCGTGTTCGAAGTGTTCTTGCGAGCCATATAAATGCCCGAAATGGACATGCTTTGGATTGTTGGAAAGCTGGAGAGCTATTCTTTCCATCAATCTTAACCGAAATTGTTTAGCCTGGATACAAATACAAATATGACCAATAGAACGGCACTTTGAAATTGAAACTAGCCGTTACAACAATTACGGCTGCACCTTAAAATAGGCGTAGGCCGGTCCCTATATAATCTCAACAATTTCAGTTAGGATTGATGGAAAGAATACATGGCCACTTTTCATAAATTTTTACGCATGTCCATTTCGAGCTATTAGAGGGCTTCCAAGAGCACTTTGAATTCGAAAATCACCATACACTTTCGCTGCTACGCCATTACCCCTTCATCATTAAATGGTTATAGGACGCTCCCTATCTACAGTAAACAGTTTTTGTTAGGATTGATGTAAATAGTAGATCCCCACTTTTCAGAAAATCCTAAGCATGTTCACTTCGAGATAAACGGCCGGCGTGATGATGACAACCAGCTTGGTTCTTCACTCAAAACATGGAAATTAGCTACGAGTGAGACGAGTAGCAGTGGGCAGCAACTGTTGACTTGATCTTCAGTCGATGATGGACAAGGTGGTGTATTCAAAGCACGGTAGCAAGTCTGATCGTTGTTGAAAACAATCGAAACCGAAACGAGAGTAAGGCGGGTTGCCTGCAATGCGACACACCCGGGAACCTGGTACGGGAAGCGGCCGAAAGCTGGAGCTCCGACGAGGCGTGGTGGCGGGAAGGGCGGGGGCCGGTGGAGGGTGTGCTTTCCGACTGAAAGTGAAAGCTGAAAGTGAAAGCTGAAGGGACGCCGCAGTTGCGGGTGCAGCCAGCCGGAACGACGATGAGCGACCAAGCAGGGTTACGTCGGCAGCTTGCGTACGGACTTCGGCAGATGCCGGTGATGGTAGGCCGTTCGGCAACTCCGGCGTGTTTCCGTCCAAAAGTTGAAAGCTGAAAGTGAAAGCTGAAGGGACGCCACAGTTGCGGGTGCAGCCGGCCGTAACGATGATGAGCGACCGAGCAGGGTTACGGCGGCAGCTTGCGTACAGACTTCGGCAGATGCCAGTGATGGTAGGCCGTACTTGGGCGTGTTTCCGTCCAAAAGTTGAAAGCCGAGGGATGTCGCGGGTGCGAGTGCAGCCAGCCGAAACCGTGACGGCAACAAAGAAAGTGAGTTTTTACAGATGTCCCACAAGCCAACCCCTTTGTGAACGATATTTTAACTGCAGGAAAAGGAGATGACAATGATAAAACTGTTTTTTTTAGGTTTTACTGGCTTTGCAGGACAATAGCGTTAAGGTTAAAAAGGCAAAATGTAAGTTAAATCATACAAGGAACAAGTATTTACGTTTGCAACTCGATAAAGTTTCAAATTAGCTAGAAGTGCTAAACACTATTAAGTTAGCGCCGGAGCCCTGCAACAGTCATGAACTGAAGTCCTATCTTGGCTTTATTAACCAATATTCAAAATTCGCTTCAAACTTAGCTTCTATTCTGGCACCAATGAATAATTTCTTGTCTCCAAAAGTTAAGTGGGAATGGACGGCTGAGTGTTTGAAGTCTGATGCAGATGCTACGGTAGCCTTTCTTGAGGCAAATGTGCTTGTGCATTATGATCCTTCCTTACTCTTGAAATTAGTGTGTGATGCATCTTCTGTTGGTATCAGTTCTTACTTGATGCACATCCTAAAGAACGGAGAAGATACACCTACGCATTCGCATCAAGGTATTTAAGTTGTCAGAAATGGGTACGCCCTATTTGATCGTGAAGCTATTTCACTGGTATTTGGGGTGAAAAGATTCCACCAATTCTTGTATGGGAGGCGATTTACCTCACAAACTCACCAGAAAGCTTTGATCTGGATATTTGGCAGCAATGTATCCATTCCTGCAATGGTGGCCACCTGGATTCAAAGGTGTGTCTTGCATTTGAATGGATATGATTTTGAGGTCCAACATATCCCAGGCAAAGATAATTTAACGGCAGACTTTTTTCATGAATACCACCACCGTATTTACTGCATTCCAAACAAGCACCGGGATGGAAAGTTATGAACTTGGAGACTGTCAATGCATTACCTATTTTGCATGACCAAATTAAGAAATACATGAGGCATTGCTCTTAAAAGATTCCAGTATCTATCTATGTAGTGTTCCAACAAAATCTACAACTCGTAGTGCAGTTCATCCAACGTAAAATCACACGTGATATTCAAGAAGCTGCTATGAAAGCATGACACACAGGAGCTGAAATCCTTCTAAATACAAATGGAATAGCCTCACTTCGTGTTTGGTGTCATTAATTATATTAATCATATAGGATAAGGCCAGATGATTCTGGTATCTTCTGTTACAGGCAAAACTAAAAATTTGCTGGCATATCCATAAATTATTCTTTTCTCCCACTGTGGCTTCAGTTTAACGAAAAACACAATTTAGGTGAGAGGAATAAAATTGATTGGGGGGGGGGTGTCATGTTGGTAGATTGAAAGACATTTTTGACGAACGAACTCCTCAAAAGTACATGAAAAACACTCTAGAAGATGGTGGGACGTTGAGTGTTTACTTGAGCTCTAACTTGCTTTCTTTTATATAATATTTGTAATTATGATCATTGCCAAAATGTATCGGCTGTAAATTGAAGAGCCTTTCTCAAGTGCTTTGTGGGGTGTTCGTTTGCCAGAAGAGCCTTTCAATCCATCTATCAACCAATCAATCAACAACTTAGGTATTACTTGACGATTCTCCAATTCCCTCCCACTTTGTTCTACACTAACAACGCACTTGCGCTGTTTACATGAAAGGGCATCTGAGTAAGTCCCACCACACGATTTGAAGGGTATGTTACATTTTTCTTCGTGACACCATTCATGCATCTGTTGATATTTCTTTTCGCTGTTTTGGTACTGGAAAATTTCCTTATCATCCTGCTATTGGACAATCGTTTTTTCCTCTTTGTGGTCATTGTTGGTTCTTTTTTTTTTTCATCTTCCAGTGGCAAAACCATCCCATCATTCATTGGAAGAACATTAGACGAATGAGAAATCTGGAATAAACAGCAGCTATTCCTTAATCTAGGAAACACTTCCAATAGCAATAGTATGCTCCAAACTTAATTTTTCAAACACGACCTTTTTTCCATTGCATTGATCACCATTCACCAAGAATTTATCTAGAAAGAAACGAGTCCTCCACAATAACAGTAAGAAATTTACCATATAAGGCTTGTGCAGATAAGTTTTCACCTCCTCTTAGGAGAAATGTTCAGCTTTGCAATTTCTTGCATCGACAATTTGAGACACCACCACAGACACAGACACAGCGGATATGAAGACCTACGGCATCATCAATGCATTTTATACCCACCATTCGTTGAAGGTATGAAATGGACTGTTTCGAGGAAAAATCTAAACCAACATTGTATTAACATTTCTCCTCTAACAAATACCGCAATTGCAGAAAACAATTCACGTATCAATGTTACCCCAAATGCTGGGTCTTTATGGATAAACGATTACACGTCCTTGCTAGAATTTTTTCAGTAATATTATTGCTAACTCGTCCTTTTTCATAAGACAGTTCTGCTCACACTCTGTAGCAAAAAAACCTACAAAAAAGTTCACCTGGAAGCAGGCAACGAGATAAAAATAAACACTGGTTTACCGCAGGCTTGTTCAAAAGATCCTGTTTTGCGCCAATCCATCTACTTGAAACTTGCGTGCTCGAACCAACACCTGCCCCTGTAGAAAAGACCAGCATAGAAAATTATGGTGGCACAGGGAACGAAAATGCTCTACCCATATCTGATTCTCCCTTTGCACAACCTGTAAAAATAGTCTGCAAAACAAGCTCACCCCGGGAGCAGGCAGAGGGATCAAAAAGCATGTGTTTACTGGAAGTCATTCAAAAGGGACTGTTCTGCACCAGCACACGTAATGAAAACTTACGTAATCGTAAAACCGCCTTCCCACACCCTGCATAAAGTAACTCTGCATAAAAAAACAACCGACTTCCCGCACCCACATACAAAAAGCACATCAAGGGGTAGGTGGTGAAAAATAAGCTCAAATTACCCCACTAGCACCTCAATCCCTTTCCCCACACCCTGTAAAAAAAAGTCTGAAAAAAAGCTCACACTGGAAGCAGGAAGATGGATAACAAATCACGGGTTAACTGGAGGTCTGTTCAAAAGGAACAGACTTCAAATTAGTGGGAGTGTTTGTTATCTCTGTTCGATTCATTCTCAGTCAATTCATTGCAAATTGCCATGCAAATGACAAAATGTGTAGAATACACACCTGTTATAGTGTCAAGTTCGAAAGATTATATTGACCTAACTCAAACGTTAATAAACATAAAGATAGGGCTGTGAACGAGGCTGATGGGTCAGATAACGTTACTGCATATAGAGGTAAATCACACCCATAAATCTGGTTGAATGCTTGTTTATTTCAGATAGACATCAGCATGAACAGTATATTGCTGAATGCTGCTGATGATAATTAAGCTTATCATACTGGCAACGTTTGTTCAGTTGCAATCATCACGTTAAAGCCTCTCACTAGGTCTCGTCTGGTCGGGTCACGGCCGCCATATGTTCAGTTCAGATTCAACCTAGTGCAGAAGTAAAACGTTTAGGTCATGTCAGTCACGATTTAGTGATCCAACTCACCTTATTTTTTAATAATGCTGAATTGTTATTCAGATTTATCCCTCACACACCAGAATTACACCTGTAGTTAAATGATGCAAGAGTCCAAGCTCAGATTGCTTTTATGATTGTATCTCTTGAAGCTGCTCTCTACGTCCATAAAGTTATCCCTCCTCTTCTGTTCTAGTCGCTCACGCAAAAACTCTCCAAGGCCCTGTTTAAGAGTCATTCCCCAACAAGTGGTACACACAGTATGGACAGTATATTAATTGGGGATAAACTCTCCCACATCTGTCTATAATTATTCAAATATTCTGGCTTCATGGGTGCCTACGGCAATGATCCTTTTTTCTTCGAACCGTCTAATTTGGCATCTTTAACACTTTCCGTGAATGGAGTGATGGACAATTCGGATCCATTAACTTGTAATTTTAACTGCAACTTCGTAATGGTTGGTCTTACAAGACCAATAGACATGCCTTTTTTTGCTTCGACTTGACCGCTAACTTCACTGAACTGTCATGGGGATGGATTCTGCCTGGTCCAGATTTCTGGATGTTGTCAAAGATATTGTAAACCGTTCTCTTGGTAAACCTTCCTCACCGCGTGGTTTGGTTGCTGATTTACCAGCCAATATTAGAAAAGTGGCCAGAAAGAAACGTGGTCTGTGGAAGCATCTTCGTGAGTCATGGTCACTAGGGGATCGTCTTGTTTATGACCGTCTTTTGGATGAATATGCCTTGCGACCGTCTGACGTTCCTCTCTAGAGGAGAAAATTATTAGGAAACTAACCTTTCTTCACTGTTTCGTTTTTACCACTCTCAGACTGGAATCAAACACAGTCTATCACCTTTTAGGTTGGGAAGCAGTTTTATCACTAACGAGCTTGCAAAGGCAGACCATATAAACTCTCTTGTTGCTTTAAATTGTATTGTGGATGATGGGGTTCTGCCCTATGGTCTCTCAGATTTGACCAAACCAAAAACATTCTGCGACTAGTCAAGTTTAACCCGCCACTCGTGCGATCCACGTTAATGGGTTTAAAACCCAGGCACTCTGTTGGCCCTGACGGCTTTTCTACTTTTTTTTAATGGCAAATCGCGTGTGAGATCAGTGTTCCCCTTTCTTTTATTTTTCGGATTTTTCAGGATACAACCACACTTCCGACTGTGTGGTCTACTACAAATGTCGTTCCAATCCTTAAGAAGGGAGACCCGGCTAACCCCAATAATTACTGGACAATTTACTTAACGTCTGTTCAATGTAAAGTCCTAGAATCTGTTATAAAAAACCACCTGTTGCCTTTCCTGTGGAAAATGGTCATCTTTCTGATGGTTATTTTGATTTCTTGCCCGGTCGTTTTACTACTTGTCAGCTACTTCATTGTCTTGATCTTGACATGGGTTTGGCTTCATGGCTTTGGCTGGGTAAGCGTCGAATTTGCCACCCTTGATATGGACATCCCATCTGACATGATCTATTTTGATTTCAAAAAGGCCTTTGAGTCCGTCGTTCATTCAAAGCTCCTTCTGAAGCTCGAATGGCTCAGCATTGCTGGTTGTCTGTTGGATAAAGGCCTTCCTGTTTGGCAGATTCCATAGGGTCATGATCGGCAAATCCTGCTCTGCACCTCTCGCCATTAGCGGCGCTGTTCTGCAGAGGTCCGTACTTGGAACGCTACTCTTTGTGACCTTTCTTTAAGAACTAAGGTACGATCTTCCTTCCACTTACGAACGTCCTTCGTCCCTGCAGACGATTTTAAACTGGGGGACAGCTGTTAAACTGGGCTACTGACTCTTCCGCCCTTGTTCAGGCATTCTGGCGGTTTTGGATTGTAGCAGTACATGGCAGCTTCCCCACTCTACTTCCAAGTGCCAGGTCTTCCATATTGGCCGTTTGGATGTCGTTAGTCTTTATTATTCGAGATTGTTGACCTCGGTGTTCATCTTACAGCTGACCTTAAATCATCTACGCACTGCTGCTTAATTGTTACAAAAGCATTTGATAATTGTTGAATGCTGCTACAGGTAGGGAAACATACTTGTAAAGACTTGGTCATGTATGTTTCCCGACTAAGAGGTCTAATAATACGTAACCAAGAGGTCTTTGTTACCCCTCTACTTGACTTTACGAGTCAGGTCTGGTCACCTTAGCTGTTGAAGAACATGGACCATGTTGAATCGGTACAGATTCACTTCACAAAACGACCTATTTTACGGCGTACGCATACACAGGGTGGGACTAGGGTCACTCAAAATACGTAGACTACACGTGGAATTAGGTTTGACTTTTATTATCGTTAGAGGGGGGGGGGATTGAGGCTTAATGGCGCGTCGACAACTTGGTCATTAGCGCCAACCTCAGTCACAGTGCAGTGGTCCGGGTTGCCACTGCACCACACATTACAGAGGTGTTATCCAAACCCCTAATCTAAATCTTGTCATACATCTGTACCTCCTGCAAAAATTGAAAAACACCGGACAGGAGGACAGACTTATCGCCCAACTGACGCGCAATGTCATGCGGAAGATGGAACCGACGACGAACACCATCAAGATGGCGACAATCAACAAGTAAGTGCCGGAACGTAAGTGGCCGTCGACACCAAGAACATTCAGGAGGGTCAACCCCCCGCAAAAGGAAACAGTGAGTAAGTCGGGTGTGACCAATTCGCAAACGGGCCAACACAACCTCCTCACGGCGACTGCGGCGACACGCCGAGTGCCACTCCGCGACAGTGCCTTTAATGGCCCGTAACTTATTACCGTCCTGTCCATCCCACGAGGCTTGCCAAAAAGCATGTAACCTCAGACGCAGAGTTGGAAAAGCGTCCGAGGGAACAAGCCTGAGATCCCTACCGAGAGGGCCAGAAAGGGCCCCTTTTGCTGCAGAATCCGCTTGCTCATTTCCACCTATCCCAACATGGCCCGGGATCCAGCAGAAAAGCACGGTTTTCCGCTGGCCAGGCAAGCGGGAAAGCAAAGCTTGGACACGTTGTGTCAAGGGGTTCCGTGGATTGTAAGTCGCCAAGGACTCCAGGGCACTCATGGAATCGCTAAAGATAATGAAATGCGTGCCCTGAAGGCCAAGGATCCATTCCACCGCCACACCGAGAGCCAAAAGCTCTGCAGAAAACACAGAGTAGCCTGATGGAAGGCGATGGGCTACCGTCACTCCCTTACAAACACAAGCACAAGCCACGATAGCGTCTGACTTCGACCCATCAGTAAACAGCCGCTGATAACCGGCGTACTGAGAACACAGCCGCCGGAACTCCTGCAAGTACCTTGCTGGCAGAGTGGAACCCTTCGGGAGGGACGCCAGAGCGAAAATGAAAATGCCACTTGGGACAAGCCAAGGGGCCACTGGCATCCCCCCCAGCCTCAAGACGCTGGGCATATCAAAGGCTATCTCCTGACAGGACTGCTGGAGCCTATCGCGGAAATCACCCTTACCCACCCTGCGTCTACCGACTCGCAAGTCTGGCCCAAAAACCATGGACCAAGCAGGACTGGATTCCACAGCACGTAAACGCACAGCATACTGAATGGCCAGCTTCCGCCGACGAATGGCCAAAGGTGGCTCTGAGGCCTCAGCATAGAGGCTGACCACTGGAGAAGTTCGAAATGCCCCAGTCGCCACACGCAGGCCACTGTGATGCACAGTGTCCAACATCTGGAGAGTCGAGTCACTAGCCGAACCATACACCATGCACGCATAATCAAGTTTGCTGCGGACAAGGGCTCTGTAGAGGCGCAACATGGCAGTGCGATCGGCACCCCATGAAGTACCCGACAGAACCCGCAAGATGTTAAGTGCCCGCAAAGACTTGTCTTTAAGTTGGCGCAAGTGTGGAAGCCAAGATAACCTGGAATCGAACACCAGACCCAGGAAACGTGCCTGTGGGACAACAGGAATCTGCGCCTGCCCCAAATACAGGCAAGGATCTGGGTGCAGTGTTCGTTGGCGGCAAAAGTGAATGCACACAGTCTTGTCCGGAGAAAACCGGAAACCATTACTGACCGCCCAGGTCTGGACTTTGTTAATCGCCAGTTGTAGCTGCCGCTCGCAGGTCTGCATGCGAGCTGCCCGAAAGCGCAGGCCGAAGTCATCGACAAACAATGACTGGGGAACAGCAGCTTGCTGAGCAATGGGATTGATCCCAATAGCAAACAAGATGACACTAAGAACACCCCCTTGAGGCACACCATTCTCCAAGACAAACGGGCGGGAAAGAGTCGCCCCGACACGAACACGAAAAGAACGGCCGGAGAGGTAAGCGGAAAGCAACAGTGGCATCTGTCCCCTCAAGCCATAGTTGTAGAGATTACGGAGAATCCCATAACGCCAGGTCGTATCATAAGCCTTCTCCAAGTCAAAGAAAACCTGAACCAGATGTTGACGCAGGCGGAAAGCCTCCCTCTCATCCGATTCAAGGGCAACCAGATGATCGATGGTTGACCGAAAACGTCGAAAGCCACACTGGGACGCAGATAAGAATCCGCGTGATTCCAGCACCCAGACCAACCTCTCACTGACCATCCGTTCCATAAGTTTACAGACACAGCTAGTCAGAGCGATTGGGCGATAACTGGAAGGAGCAGTAGGGTCTTTGCCCGGTTTCACAATCGGGATGACCACTGCTGTCCTCCACGCTTCCGGAACAGAGCCTTCTGCCCACACACGGTTGAACATCTCCAGCAAGAACTGCTGGGAGGCAAGAGGCAGATGTTTCAACAGCTGATAGTGAACATCATCAGGCCCTGGGGCGGAGTCATGCGACTTGGACAAAGCTGAAACAAATTCCTGCCTGGTGAACGGTAAATTGTACTCCTCTAGCCCGTCGGAGCGAAAGTCTAGAGAGTGAGCCTCTTCTCTACGCTTTATTCTGAGGAAACCAGGATCATAATGGTTATCACTCGAGACCCGCGCAAACGCAGACGCTAGACAGTCGGCGATATCCGGCACAGAAGAGATCACGGAATTCGCCACCTTCAGCTGTGAAACCGGGGAAGACACGTTCCTCCCCGAGATCTGGCGCACCTTCCGCCACACCTGCTGAGAAGGCGTGGAGCGCGTGATCGACGAAACATAAGCTGTCCACGAAGCACGTCTAGCCTCACGGATGACATACCTGGCACGGGCACGACAGCGCTTAAAGGCTACAAAGTTGTCAGTAGTTGGGATGACCGTAAATGCACGCAACGCTCGCCGGCGGGCCCGAATAGCATGCCCGCAAGCAGGCGTCCACCACGGAACAGGAACCCGCCGCGGCTGTGTGGACGAACGTGGGATAGTAGCACGAGCAGCAGCAAGGACCACGTCAGCGAAATGAGTTGAAAGTTCATCCACATCAGAAAAGTCCCCAACCGCACGCTGAAATACAGCAGCTTCAGCAAAGGCCGACCATTCAGCACGTCTAAGCGCCCACCGGGCTGGCCTGGAAGCCACAGAACCCCCTTGTGTCATGGACAACACAACGGGGAGGTGATCGCTTCCATGCAGATCGGCAGTGACAGCCCAAGTGAAGTGAACTGGGACGGCAAGGGAGCAAAATGGCTAAGTCCACCGCTGACCAATTGCCCGTGGCCAGGTTACAGTGTGTCATGGCTCCATCGTTCAGGATGCAAACGGACCCCCTCTGCATCCACTCCTCAAGGATCCTGCCCTTGTTGTCAGTATTAGGTCCTCCCCACTGGACGTGGTGGCTGTTAAAGTCGCCCAGCAGGAGAAACGGGGCAGGAAGCTGGCGAACCAGGTCCTCCAGGTCACCAACCCCAAAGACCTCATCCGGCGGTAAATAAACCGAACAGACAGTAATATCGAATTGAAAAGAAACTCGAACTGCTACCGCCTGAAATCTAGTGTGCAGAGGCACACTGGCATGCGGCTGAGAGTGTTGAACCAGCACTGCAACACCACCATGTGCACGTGGCACAGGGTCTGCATCCAGACGGTAGACAGAGTAACCCCTAACAACCGGATTATCCGACGCCTTGAAGCAAGTTTCCTGAAGGCAGCAGCACAGAGGTCGTCAATGCGACAAAAGCAGCCGCAGCTCCTCTGCATGGGTCCGATAACTTTGGCAGTTCCACTGAACGATGGAATGCGCAGGCATTAGGACGGGCTTAAGACTGAATCATCCTCCTCAACTCCTCCCCTGGGCGACCCGAAAACATCTGAATCCTCCCCCGAATCAAAAGCCGGAGTGAGGTCCAGAACGAAGTTGTCCTCGGAAGGAGGAAAAAGCCCAGGAGAAGTGGAACAGGAAATATCTCCCTGCTCCATGGGTAAAGGAGGATCAAATTGTGGAGGGGACGCAATGGACCCCTCAGCAAGCTGGTTGTTCGACGACTGTTTCACCTTCTCTCCTGGTGGCAACTTCCTCACGGGTGGTGCTGAGGATATACCAGCAGGAGCCTTCTTCGACACTTTCTGTGGTGCACTCCGGGCAGGAGGAGGCTTAACTACAGCCTTAACCTGCCTGGGAACAGTTACAGGAACAGGAACAGGAACAGTTACAGGAACAGGAACAGTAGCAGGCTGGGCAGATGTCGACGGCAAGGCATCAACCGGTTTGGAAGAACCCAAAAGACCCTGCAAAGATGGATGTTGCTGGGTCAACAAAGTAACAAGCATGCCTACCGTCCTCGTCAAAGACCTGAGCTCAGCGCGCAAATCCGCTAAATCAGCAGACTCACTAACTGGGCCAGGCAATGGCGCACTGCACACCTGTGCAAAAGATCTGGTCATCGGTGCTGCCGATAGTTTAGCTTTCTTCCGGGCCTCCGAATAGGAAAGCCCGTCCTTCACCTTCAATTCCTGCACACGACGTTCTTCCAAATAAACACGGCAGTCCCGCGAAGAGGCCTGGTGCTGACCACCACAGTTGATGCACTGCTCTGGGCCAGCACAATCAGCGCCTTCATGGGCCGCCTGAGCACAGCTAACACAGGTAGGCTTACCTTTACACGAGCCGCTGGTGTGGCCGAAGCGTTGACAGCGGAAACACCGCATTAGATTCGGAACATATGTCCTGACCTTCAACCGCAGGTAACCGGCAGTAATGTGCTGCGGTGCAACTGGCGTATCAAAGGTCAGGAAAAAGGTGTCAGTTGGCTGGGCACCATTCTCACCTTTCCGCGTCAAACGCTTCACAGCCGTAACGCCTTGTGACTTGAGTTCGTCCAGGATGACATCATCGCTGAGACCCCTCAAATCAAAGCACGTCACGACCCCCTTGCTGCTGTTCAAGGTACGATGCGGCTCCACACGCACCGGGCATAACCCCAGTGCACCCGCCTTCAAAAGCCTCTTTGCCTGAGCCCCATCCGCAACCTCCACAAGGTATCCCCCAGCACGGAGCCGAGAGACACTCTTCGGATCGGAACCACAGATCCCTTTGAGTGCCTTGTGGACAGCGAACGGACCGAGTTGTGTAACATCTCGGCCCTCGCCTGTCACCACCAAGAACTTCGGGACTTCGTACCGACTCTTACTAATGTCCAGTAACTGGGCACCAGGCCCAACCATCTCAGGTTCCCTCCTCTGGCGCTTGCTAGTGCGGCGAGGAGGGGAAGAATTTTGGGGGGAAGAAATTTTTGCGGGGGATGGGGGAGAAGAAGTTGCCATGGAGAGCAAAAAGAAGTCGCGGCGGTGCGCCCCCCAGAAAAGAAAAACCCCGCGCGGCACTCGGGTGATGCAGGGCCGGAAGCCGCATATCCAGGGCCCTGCACCAGGAAGCTAACACCGCCGTCTATCTCGGTGAGGTGGCAGCCTAAGCATGCCGAGAGGCGAGGCCACCAAGGAAGCCGTACACACCACCTCCCTCGATAACCCAAACAGTTCGGGTCCGTGATGCAGATGGATACAGCACAAGCCGCCTCCCCACAACGACAGGACCCAAAAAGTCATAGCCGATTGACCTTAGGCCGGCTCGCCCAGGCCACCCGTCCTCCGGAATAAGGAGCCAAAGCCCGAAAGCCAGGATCTCCGCCTCCACGGATTACTAGGTTGCAGCACACGGCCAACATGCTGGGGGATGAGGATGAAAAGCCCAGTGGCCAGAATGGGCAAATCGGAATCAAACCCAAAAGGGGATTCAAACCGCCAAACATCCTCTAAGCAGCCACCCCGGGCCCGGTTTGTCTGGATGTCCCTTCACCTCTTTCGGACTAGTGCTTGCGACGGGTGTTAAACCTGCCCGCCATACACACCGTAGGCGCACTCGCAAACCGTAGTGTTGAGGTTGCTAGTGTTCAAGACGGACTAAAAACCCTCCGCCACGCAGACCCTTGGCACACTAGCAAACCATGATCTTGGGTTCCCTTTTAGTCGCCTCCTACGACACGCAGGGGTACGGTGGGCTTATTCTACCCCCAGCCCACAGGGGGTATTATCGTTAGAGGGTTCATGGCTGTTGATATGCCATTTTTACCCTTGCCCTACCAAGAACAGGTGGTTATGGGTTATTGGTTACCTTCAAATATTTTCTCAACCCTTAGCTAACCCATAGCCGCCTAGATACGAACGTACACCTCCAGCGTATAACAGCGAAAAACAGCGAAAAACTAAGTCCCAGCGCAAGCTTTGTGACGAGGCCCCGGGGACACGAGCAAAGCAGACAAGCACAGCCCAGTGGTCAGCGTCGTTGCCTCCAAACCAAGAGAATGCCGGTTCGAATCCGAGTACTGACCCAAGTACCATATGGGACTAAAAAAAATGATCTGAAAGTTTTTTTCTAGTGGTTATGGGTTATTGGTTGCATTCAAATATTTTCTCAACCCTCAGCTAACCCATAGCCACCTAGAAACGAACGTACGCCTTCAACGTATAACAGCGAAAAACTAAGTCCCTGCACGAGTTTTGTGACAGGGACCCCGAGCAAAGCGGGCAAGCACAGCCCAGTGATCAGCGTCGTCGGCTCCAAACCAAGAGAATGCC
>JAHWFP010136970.1:0-27910 GCA_023313725.1 Lithobius niger | reverse complement strand
TGTTTATTATTTTTATATTGTTTTTATGCAATATTGCAAAACTGGACATTAAATAAATTCGTGCATTTGCAACGAGATACTGCGGTACTAATAGAAATACTGATCATATGAAAAAAATGCATGCTTTCCTCAAAATCTAACGAAAGCAGCAAAAAAAAAAAAAAGGACCAGAAAACTAGATTGGTGTTCCCATCTCATAAGTGCTAAGAAAAAAAAAATGGATTGCATTAATTTTGACCAAAAAAACCGGATATCTACCCCAAAACAAAACTTGTGAAGAATTCCCGCCAAGCTTTTCGGTCGTATGAAGTCGTGATATCACTTGCCAAGATCTTTGCCAAGCTAATCCCACCGACTAAAACTTCGTACGTTAAATGAAATAAATGAAAATTTTGCAGTAAGCAATTTTCATATATTTCATTTAACCTTTGAACTATTATTACTCGGTGGTATTAGCTTGGAGAAAGAGCTAAGCGTTTGATATCACGACTTCACACGGCCGAAAAGCTTGGCGGGAATCCTTAACAATTTTTGTTTTGAGGTAGATCCATATATACTGTTGCTCGTTGAGTGTACTTTAACGCCACCTGTGCTGCTGGTATGATTCATCTTTAGGTTTAAAAAATGCAAAGCTGAAAAAATAACGAGACATATAAACATTGCAAGAATGGAAAAAGACGTTAATCTGAATATGTACTTTTTTCCATAGGAGAGTGGAACAACTTCGGAAACTCAAGATACCTCACGGTCGATATGCTGGTTATTTGCACGGACGAACGGTTAATAATATAAGAAAAGAGATGGGCATCATGTAATTCCGATCACAACAACGCAGAAGACGTTTCAGGAGCCGTGGAATGCCAGGTTCTCTAATCTAAGATGCCATTTGGGGATAGATCGTTTTTGACTGGCAATCGCAAACAAGTATACAGTATACAGGACAGATGACAACATCACGAAATGATACATTGGCCCTGGAATTGGAGTTTTTTCTGTTTTCCAGCAAGTGAGGGGCTGTAGCGCTTTAAATCTTCTGTCTCATCCCCTCTCTCCCCCCTTTCGTCGCTAACTGACATGGATCATGGTAATTCAGGAAATATTCATAGGAAAACACTGGGGAAGCACGGTACTGCATACGAGATCAGCTACAACAACCATCTCATGTGGAGTCTTAGTCAACACTTTGGTTACCCGTCGTTTTCATATACTCCTGTCTGAGAAAAAAACCACCTGGCGCCGTCAAGGTTGCAAATGCTTTGGTGCATTCCTGTTTCATAAAGACGAAAGTTATTTAAAGTTGTGGCTTCATTAATCCCAATTTCGTTTCAAACTTAAGGCATGATAAAAAAAAAACACAAGGCCTAACTACGAAATGGTGACCAGACCAAACTATCAGGCACAGGAAAAATATGATATCCTTCAGCATTCACAGAAAACAGAAGAAGAAGGAAAACCGCGGATAAAAGAGAAGTGAAGGGGAGAGAGAGCTTGAGCATGAGAAAAGAGTGCTCCAGTACAATCCTGGGACAATACATTGCGTTGATAAATGGTCTTACAATAATCAAGTTGTAAGGAGGGACGTTATAGTTATCACATTCAGTAAAGTCAGGTATATAGGAGTTGAGCAACAGTAAACAGAGCATAGCTACAAACATTGTTGAGACGTTAACATTGTCAATTCAGCAAAGAGCCTAAAAATTATCACCTTAAATGAAAAACAGGCAAAGTTGAGAAGCACTTAGACCAGAGACGTATCTCCAATCTTACCAAAGAAGCAGCTGTAGGTAAGTAATTTTTTGGGGCAGAGGGATAAAATCCTCTGTCGCAATATGCATGCAGCTAGTACTTTTACCATAGGCATAGATGTCCACCATGTAATATCAATGCACATAATAAATAGGACTAACCAGAAGGTTTCGGCGCTTTATGGGCAATAGTACAGATAATATAGTCTGTCTGATTACGCCCATTTACCATTTGCTTCATTTCATTTCCCTTTTTCGATTGATGCCAGTTTTGGTTTTCATATCATCACAATCGATACTGGTGCACAAAGCCGGTGCGTTGCTTGCATTCAGGGCATGCATGCGGCATGAATGGGGCTTTTAAAAGCTTAGAGACAAAGCTTGTAGTTAAAGCTTACTGTGTGCACATGGATTAAAAAGCTTACCCAACAATCTTTAACATTGCAAATATTTTTGTTTATTTTTAATATCCTTTTTTTTTGCTTTGTGGGTATTGTTTTAATTTTTCTTTGAAAACAATAATTGTGTTGGTAGTTATTTTATTCATTTGAATGTTTTAGTTGATATTTTTTAGTTAAAATTCATTGAACTTAAATTAAATCCAATGAATTTTTTCAAAGAAAGAAAGAGACTGTCAAAACGCCCAAACCTGCAACAACAATAAGTGATATAATTAAAGTGACTCATATAACAAACCAGCTGTTCACCGATGAAAAACGATGGGGTTTATTATAGGAAGTACCTGATGTACAATAAAATTTTGAATTTTTTAACTCAAAATTTTTGCATTTTTTTATTTCAATTAATTCATAAAATTTTTAACTTTAAGATTTTCAAGTTTTTATTTTTTTAATACCAATTATTTTATTTATATTTTTTTTAACTTTTGATTCTACCTGGAAAAATTTAAGAAAACTGTTTTCCAGTTAATTGAAAACCCTAATTGAAATCTTAAATTGTAAGATTTTACCCTATAAATGTAGAAAATGTATGCTCGAGCACTCATGCCACTAATAGCTGTAGTATAAATTATCTCTGTAATGGGCAGAGAGTAAAAAAGGCTTATAGCGTAACTCGTAGATTATGTCGTAATTATTTAGGCTTAACATTAAATACTTAACTAAGCCGCATAAGCAGAGATAGAGCGCAGACTAAGATAAAGATTGAACGATCGGCTAAGGTGTACACAGAGCGTTCAACTTTGGCGTCATTGGCCATTTTCAACCCCTCTCCCCCATCGTCATCATTCGTCATCAATTGCTCAAACTAGCCCAGTATTACGTCGTTTCTAACTTTACCTCTTTTGTGCGTTTTTTTGCGTATTTCCACCCTTTTACTGGGGTAGTGGTGTTTATATCATCTACTGGTCACCCCTCTCTTCCTCTCATCAGTAATCGTGACCAGTACCGAACCTCCTCCCCTTCCTGATGACGTAATACATGAACGTTTCCTGAACGTCCATTTATTATATAAACATGAATGATGTAGTAAGTGAATAACATGCAATTAACAGATTTCCATACGTGTGGGAGTGTCCAGTTGATAAGGTAAGATATATACAGTTTTTTTTTATTTTACGTTAAATATCCTACAATTTTCTACACGTACTCAAAAAACAAATGGAAGAAATCATATTTGTTTTTTTATGTACAATATTAAAAAATTCGAAAATATCAAAAACACAAACATTCTAAAATTCGAAAAACGAACGCAAAAATAAAGAAAATCGATGAAACACAAACCAATAAAAGAACATTTAAATGGTAAATCATGTTGGCAACAGTTAAATCATAAATCAAGGCTGACTCACGCCTTAATCTGAGATCTCGGACAAAGTTGGGTACCACTCTGTCAAGGCATGAAACGACGACGGCTAGAGTTGGATGCCAGGCAAATCTCCTGGCTATGAGTGTGGTTGCAGGTGAAAAAAATTCTTGGCGAACCCAGGGCGGCTGCCTCAGGCTCAGATGATTCAGCAGCGAACTTGATTCAGACTCCTCAAGCTCGGGACTAATACAAATTCCCGGCTTAGAAGGACAGGTTACTGCTAACTCTCCCATCACAGGAGGCAACAGGGGTTGCTCGGCAATCTCTGGGATATCAGATTCCTCATGGGCCTTGAAGATGTTTCACAAGGCCCATAAGCAGACGGGACTACATCCTTTTCAGCAGAGGTGTCAGAAGTGATCCCGGAACGAAATTGGTCTTGATGATGAAACCATTAAAGGAAGGCATCACTGACATCGTAAAGGTTACTTTGTGTAGTATTAATCGACATTCTCGTCCATTTTTGTTGATACAAGTGAGAGTCATCTGCCTAGACAAAGTCACCTGTTATAAAGCTTGTGTCCTTCCAGAAACTACTACCCTGAATTTGTTTTCTTTCCTTGAAGTTTGGTCGAAGTAAGTCCATTACAGTCTATCGTTCAGTAGTTTAGCAAGTATTTATACTGCATTGTAGCCTGTGGAGTTGTGTGATAGGCTAACAAAATGTTTTATAGTAGTCAGATTTGTACAGTTCAGAAACTGGGGCAAGATCCTGTTTGAAGTTGATCAGGGGAGGGGGGATTGAGGCTTAATGGGGCGTCGACAACTTGGTCATTAGCACCAACCTCAGTCACAGTGCAGTGGTCCGGGTTGCCACTGCACCACACATTACAGAGATGTTATTCAAACCCCTAATCTAAATCTTGTCATACATCTGTACCTCCTGCAAAAATTGAAAAACACCGGACAGGAGGACAGACTTATCGCCCAACTGACGCGCGACTGAAGTTGATCAGGAATGACTTCACATTCGGAAAGACGGCTGATACTAAAACAGGTGGAAACTGCTGTCATACTAACTCAAACATCCGGTTCATGGAACGTCACATCCGGAAATATGGTCAGTACTAAAACAGATCGACACCAGTTGTTATATCAACCCAAGCAACCAGTCCACGTGATGTCATATCCGGAAAGATGGCGGACACTAGTTGTAGTATGTCAATAGAAGGCATTGTCAATCAGAAAAGACTCATCACCATGAAAGATGACAGATAGTAAAACAGGTAAGTACCAGATAACGACATCAATGCAGCAGCACCATGGAAAAAATAACCTATAGTATACAGTCCAATGTCTAGAACAAGAGTTAAATTTGAAAACAAAAATGGGAGAGTACTAAATAAAAAGGAATGTAGTTGAGAAACAGATTTAGTTACAGTATGAAATGTGATAATGTACAATAATGGTATTAAAGGGTAAAAAATAAATAGTGATTTATCTGCATAACTACATAATTCATTCAATAGTAGTATCATCATCAAGATCACCAACAGCACTATCTCTTATGGAGTAATGATCGTAGGCTGTTGTTCTGATCCCACAAGGTAATCCACATCATTTTTGGTCTTGTGCACTCAAAAACCGTTTATTCTAGGTAATATTGTAGATAGATTGTCTGAAACTCATAATAGCAGTTTGTTCGAAACTAAAATTAATCCAGTCCCTGGCCTATACCCCCGCAGGAATTTTTGAGTGGACAGATGAAACCTGTTACAGTGGTCAGGCACATTATAGTACATTTAAAAAAAAAACAGTGGTAGTCATCTGAGAAACTTTATCCGAATTTTCCAGCCGCCATGTTCCAATATGGCCGTTTTTTCGATGAAATTCAACATACCGTTATGCTTTCGACTGTGTTATCGGATTCCAAAAGAGTTGTATCGGCTTCTGGATGATTAAAACTCGTTTGTAATTAAGCCACCTTTACAATGCTACTAAACTTATGTAAATATGTCAGTCGGAAGTGACTTAGAAAAATAAGGTGTATGCAAATCAATACAAAAACGTACATTGCTACTTTGACCAAAACAATTGTTTTTATATTTATTATAAAAAATTTGAAAACACTTACAGAGGTTACCAATAAGTGCTTTTCGAAACAATTAAACAATATGGACAGAATAGCTCCCCACCTTTCAGAAAATCTTAAGCATGTCCATTTCGGGCTATTAGAGGGGTCGCAAGAGCACTTTGAATTCGAAAATCAGCATACGCTTTCATCGCTACGCCATACCTCTTCACCTTTAAATGGGCGTAGGATAGTCTCAATCTAAGTTAAACGATTTCAGTTAAGGTTGATGGAAAGAATAGATTCACACCTTTCAGAAAATCGTAAGCCTGTCTATTTTGGGCTATTAGAGGGCCCGCAAGAGCACTTCGAATTCTAAGAGCACATTGCGCTTCTGCCACTACGGCATTACCTTTCACCATTATGTGGGTCTAGGACGGTCCCTAGAGATTTGGTTAGGGTTTATGGAAAGAATAGATCACCACCTTTCAGAAAATCCTAAGCATGTCCATTTCCGGCTATTAGAGGGGTCGCAAGAGCACTTTGAATTCGAAAATCAGCATTCGCTTTCATCGCTACTCCATACGTCTTCACCTTTAAATGGGCGTAGGATAGTCCCAATCCAAGTTAAACGATTTTGGTTAGGGTTGATTGAAAGAATAGATCCACACCTTTCAGAAAATCCTAAGCATGTCCATTCGGGCTATTAGAGGGGTCGCAAGAGCACTTTCAATTCGAAAATCATCTTAGGCTTTTGCCACTATACCTTTACTTATCACCTTTAACTCTCGTGAGGCCGATCCGTATATAAGTTAAACGATTTTTGTTAAGATTGATGGAAAGAATAGATCAGCACCTTTCAGAAAATCTTAATCACGTCCATTTGAGCTATTAGAGGGGTCGCAAGAGTACTTTGAATTCGAAAATTACCTTGTGCTTTTCCACTACCCCATTACATTTCACCTTTACGTGGGCGTAGGACGGTCCCTATCTAAGTTAAATGATTTAGATTAGCATTGACGGAAAGAATAGATCCCCAGCTTTCTGTATATCCTAAGCAAGTCTATTTTGGGCTATTAAAGGGCTCGTAAGAGCTCTTTCAATTCAAAATCACGATACATTTTTGCCGCTATGCCATCACCTCTTCACCTTTAAATGGGCGTAGGATGGTACCTTTTAAGGTTACAATAACTGTTGCGATTGATGGAGCGAATTGATCCCCACCTTTCATAAAATCCTCACCATGTCCAAATCTGGCTGTTAAAGGGCTCGCAAGAACACAAAAATCACTATCACAACCAACCCGTTTTCACTAATTAAGGGTTATACACTTCAAATACAATTTTAGGGTTGAACGGCTACATTTATGTAAAAGATGTAAAAGTCCAGAATTGTGTTGACGGTTAAGGAGTTACCCCCCCCCCCCCCCGCCAACTTTTTTTTGGCTGTAATTCCGTAACCGTCAAAAAATCAAAAGCATAATGTGACACAAAAACGTTCAGTACATTATTCTGGACACAATTCTGGACTTTCATATCTTTTACGTGAAAGCAACCTTTGCACCCCAAAATCGTATTTAAAGTTTACCACCCTTAATTCGGGCGAACGATCCTTTTTTCAATAGGTAGTTATAGTGATTTTCGTTTTCAGAGAGCTCTTGTGAGCCTCAATAGCCCTAATTGAACATGCTTAGAATTTTCGGAAAGTTGGGGATCGATTTTTTCCATTAATCGTAATCGAAATTGTTTAAGTTAAAAAGGAACTCTCCTATACCCTGTTAAAGGTGAAGAGGTAATGGCATTGCGGCGAAAGCGTATGGTGATTTTCGAATTCAAAATGCTCTTTGGAGCCCTCTAATAGAAAAAATATACATGCTTAGGATATTCAGAAAGCTGAGGATCTATTCTTTCCATCATTCATAATCTAAATCATTTAACTTAGATAGGGACCGTCCTACGCCCATGTAAAAGTGAAATGTAATGCCGTAGTGGAAAAGCGCAAGGTGATTTTCGAATTCAAAGTGCTCTTGTGACCCCTCTAATAACTTAAAATGGACATGATTAAGATTTTCTGAAAAGTGGGGATCTATTCATTCCATCAAGCCTAACCTAATTTGTTTAACGTAGATAGGGAACGTCCTATGCCCATTTAAGAATGAAGAGGTAATGGCGTAGCAGCGAAAGCGTGTGGTGATTTTCGAATTTGATGTGCTTTTGCGATCCCTCTAATAGCCCGAATTCGACGTGCTTAGAATTTTTTGAAAAATGGGGATCTATACTGTCCATCAATCCTAACCTAAATCGTCTAACTTAGATGCGGATCTTCCTAAGCCCGTTCAAAGGTAAAAATGTAATGACATAGCGGCAAAAGTGTATAGTGATTTTCGAATTTGTTGTGCTCTTGCGAACCCTCTAATAGCCCAAAATGGACAAGTATTTTCTGAAAAGTGGGGATCTATTATTTCCATCAACCCCATCCGAAAAAGCCTGACCTAGAGACGGACAGTCCTAAGCCCATTTAAAGGTGTGCAAGTAATGGTATAGTGGCGATAGGTTATAGTGATTTTCGAATTCAAAGTGCTCTTGCATCCCTTCTAAAGCCTGAAATGGACATGCTTAGGATTTTCTGAAAGGTGTGGATCTATTCTTTCCATCAACCCTAACTGAAATCGTTTAACTTAGATTGGGACCATCATACGCCCATTTAAAGGTGAAGAGATATGGCGTAGCGATGAAAGCGTATGCTGATTTTCGAATTCGAAGTGCTCTTGCGAACCCTCTAATAGCCCGAAATGGACATGCTTAGGATTTTCTGAAAGGTGGGGAGCTATTCTTTCCATATTGTTTATTATTTCGAAAAGCATTTAGTGCTAACCTCTGCAAGTGTTTTCAAATTTTTTAGAATAAATATAAAAAACAATTGTTGTGGTCTAAGTAGCTCTGTACGTTTTTGTATATATTTGCATACACCTTATTTTTCTAAATCACTTCCGGCTGACATATTTACATACGTTTAGTGGCATTGTAAAGGTGGCTTAATTACAAACGTGTTTTAATCATCCAGAAGCCGGTACAACTCTTTTGGAATCCGATAATATAGTTGAAAGCATATCGGTATGTTGAATTTCGTCGAATAAACGGCTATATTGGAATATGGCAGCTGGAAAATTTGGATGAAGTTTCTCAGATGTCGACCTCTGTTTTTTTTTAAATCTTCTATAATGGGCCTGACCACTGTAACAGGTATCATCCGTCCACTCAAAAATTCCTACAGGGGTATAGGCCAGGGACAGGACTAAATAGTATGGTCGTTTAAACAGGACTAGTAATTATCATGGTATTTGTAATACACTTTTCTTTAAACACATTCTGACATTTTTTCATTTATATCCAAATGATTGTGTGACGACTTTGACTTCAGCCCTACAAAAGTATCCACAGCTACAGCAGGACATTCATCCTTCAGAACACCAAGCTTCTTCTTTTACAATCGTTGTACAAAAGGTGATCAACTGGGGGGGGGGGATTGAGGCTTAATCGCGCGTCGACAACTTGGTCATTAGCGCCAACCTCAGTCACAGTGCAGTGGTCCGGGTTGCCACTGCACCACACATTACAGAGATGTTATTCAAACCCCTAATCTACATCTTGTCATACATCTGTACCTCCTGCAAAAATTGAAAAACACCGGACAGGAGGACAGACTTATCGCCCAACTGACGCGCAATGTCATGCGGAAGATGGAACCGACGACGAACACCATCAAGATGGCGACAATCAACAAGTAAGTGCCGGACCGTAAGTGGCGGTCGACACCAAGAACATTCAGGAGGGTCAACCCCCCGCAAAAGGAAACAGTGAGTAAGTCGGGTGTGACCAATCCGCAAACGGGCCAACACAACCTCCTCACGGCGACTGCGGCGACACGCCGAGTGCCACTCCTCGACAGTGCCTTTAATGGCCCGTAACTTATTACCGTCCTGTCTGTTCCACAAGGTTTGCCAAAAAGCGTGTAACCTCAGACGCAGAGTTGGAAAGGCATCTGAGGGAACTAGGCTGAGATCCCTACCGAGAGGGCCAGAAAGGGCCCCTTTCGCAGCAGAATCAGCTTGTTCATTCCCTGCTATCCCAACATGGCCCGGGATCCAGCAGAAAAGCACGGTTTTCCGCTGGCCAGGCAACTGGGTAGTTGCTCGTATCACAAAAGTTAATGTCATTTAAGATGTCGGAGTACGCATCATGAGTAAAAACCTGATAAATAAAGAAATTGGTGTTGGGTGAACATTTGTAGCACATTTACGCTTCATATAATTCGTAATGGAATTTATACATATATAATTTCGATTATTCCAAATTGGAATACTATATAGAATATAACACAATTTTAGTCTTATGTTGTTTGAACATGACTAAGTCACGAGGAAGAATATCGAAATATTCGACAGGTATGTTTCTTCATCTTAAGAAAACGTGATTCATCCGTCGTTGGCTTCATTTTCACTTACTTCCTTAGGATTTCTGTTGCCTTGCCAAAAAAAAATGTTTTTCATATTTTTGTACGTAGTTCGTTTCAAAATCGGTAGTAGCGTCAACACGTTTAATCATGTTATAATCAATGTAAGGTTTTAACCAAGATTCTAAGTAAATTTAATAGCTTTATGAACCTTTTTCACAAAAAGATATAGTTGAACATAATACACAACATTTTTATAGTAGCAAATATTCCATTCTCTCTTCATGAGATGTTGGATCAATCTACAACAAGCAGAGTGAGTATTGTGTTGATTATTCAGTGTCTTGTTAAAAGAGGAAAGCTTATTTTCCGTGATAGTTATGTAAAGGAGTGAATGAATAGTCAGAATGACTATAGTTGAACGAATCATGATACTCCAAGTCAATCATGAGCAGATACCAAGTTTTAGAGTCGGGTGGTAGTGATAACAATGTAGACATTACGTTGTTCAATTCTGTAACTGTTAACCAACGGAAATCCAAATTTGGTACAAGTATGCACACTCAAACAAAAACCATACAGGTTGTTTTCTTCCTAATATAGAACATAGTTCATCTCAACATCTGGGTCATAGTCAGATGATAAGGATTCTTTTCCTTAGCATGACGTTTTGAAATAAGAGACACCCCCCCCCCTCTGATCGAACTTGCAACCATAAGGTACATGTCAGGATCTGCGAATAACTGTAATTTATTAGAGGTCATACTTAATGCTGCATCCCATGATAAACCAAGGGGATAAAGAAATTATAATGTCCAATTCATATTCAAAGAAACATATTTTTCGAAACTTCTCAAAATAGTCTGCTAATAAACAGGTATCAACCTTGATGTACAAATTGTGGTAATCTCTCAAATGCTTACATTGAGTTTCATCCCATACCTCAAGTGTGTAATGGTAATCATCATCCGAGATATCTTCACAAGTCACTTCAGAATAAAGTGCCTCTTTAGTGGTAGATTAACTTTATGAAACCATTCAAAACTATTTACATATTCGTATGGATATGAAAATACATATACATACACATTCCCCTTATTGCTTGGGAACACTTCGTTGGGAATAAGGAAACAGTTTATTGTATCAACTAAACTGAGAGATGATGATAAAAACTGATACGAATTTAGAAGTTGAACTTCTTACCAATCCGTAAAGAGGTAAAACGTTCAGTATTCTGTCGTAGTACATATATATTTTCCTTACGAAAGTAAGGTAAAGACATTCTGTAAATCATATGACTTCAAGTTATGTAAGAATATAGGGAGGAGATCCTTGTATTTATAGTACAGATTGCACTTATTGTGAGCTTCAGCTTGATAGTCACCGGTAATATGGCAATGATCTCTAACCGTAATATCGGCTGGTTTGAGAATTCATTTGAAGTCCAACGCTTGAGTTGCAGCGATATTTGCGACAGGTTCTGCACCATCTATTTAGTCTTTTGTATAGAAAGCTGAGTAGGAGCCACTGAAAAAATATCTTGAGGCTAAGCACGAAGTGGAGTGAATAAATGCCATCTTGAAAAATGTCGGTACGAGAGAACGGAATGCACTTTATATACAACTAGTACAAACATGTTTTAACGCTACTAACGCTACTTTTTGCGTTTACACTCTGTTTGCATGATGTTTTCTTGTTTCTTTTCTCCCTTTATTCTTTGTAGTTAAGTGGCAACATCACCAGAGTGGACATTTAATAATATTAGATTATTACTAGGACAGCCCTCCCCCTCCGTATATGACCGATTTTATAGAGCAGTGTTGTGATTTCCCATTTGCATGAAAATTATGTGACGTTTGCCCATCATTTATGAAGGTCCTTCCAAATTAAATGCCACTGTTCCCAGTCACTATCGCCCACGCCTCAGAGATTCCCACTACGGACTTCAGTACAATAAAGATTATCGAATGTCCCACTGAGGACAAACAAACAAAAAAAAAACTATGATCTTGGATAGATTAATTATTACTTATTTTATGTTATTACTAGCCATCTCACAACATCAAATTCAACGAGCAGTTCGTCAAATAGTTCTCTGATAACCGGCAGTAACATTTCTTTCTGCATTTCCGTTTTTTTCAGTTACCATCAATGGATATTTTCTCGCTTAAGTATACCAGTTAATTAGACTCAGTTCAATGCTTTTCCAAAAGTAAATACAGGATTTTCCATGCATTTAGCAAAATAAATGCATACCTTGGAGTATCTTTACCGTCCAGGGTTGCTACTGTTCGGTTATGGAAAATTTATGCTCAGCTACAACGATGAAAGAGTTGTATAAAGTGGGTATTAGAAATCCTAGTGGGAAAATCCAGGATCGACGTATACGTATACTTACTATTATTGAAACTCCATAATACACGGATCTCATGGTAGGCTGGGATAGTATCAGCATCAATACCAACAAATTCACTGATCCATTGATGGCAAAAGAAGGCATTACAGTGTTTAATTATCACCTACAATCATTAGAACTCTGCACACCGTGATTGTTGCAGCGTCAAGCACACGAAAGAAAAAGCAAAACATAAACAACAAACGAAAGACCAAAGAATTTTCAATTTATTTATTTTTATTTTTTGTAGTAATAATAATCATCTTTGTTAGACTTACTGCACGAGACTCAAAAGTTTGTATGTGCCAGATACATTGTGTCATGTCACTAATGCAACAGAACAGTTTAAATTATATAAAATTTATAGTCTTAATTCTTAATTCTTATAGTATATTCTATAGTCTAAAAAAATCTATAGGACTAATAGTTAGTTAGGTTTGTTAGGCACAGAATGTTTTAAACATTGTTAGTCATTACAATACTGCCGTATTTAAAAATCACATTTATTTTTCTGACAACAGCCATTTTTATTTGTTTTTTCATTATGTATTGGTGTTAATTTGTAATAGATTTTTCTGGTATTCTATTAAAAATGTTTCGTATTAAAAATGGAAGATTTCTTTTACCGTATGAGTTTGTTCAAAAAGGGAGTTTAAGCCAGTTATTATTTCTCCTTATATTTCTGTTAACAGCTATTTTCAGTTAGTTTTTAAAATGGTTATATGTTTTAGTTTTATTTTCAAACGTTTACTTAAGGTCAAAATGTTGTTTCCTTTTTTAATATCTCTGGTTTTTTTTGTTTTTCCGATTTTCTAATAGAACAATTATTTATTTATTGACTACTTTCTGTAGACTTGTCTTAAAATCAGTCCATTGTAAGTTGACTCATTGATAATAGTAATATTCATTTTTTAAATTTATATTTTGAAACAGCACGAAGCTCATATGAGCTTGTATGTGCCAGACAACTATTTACACAACCAACGGGCAAAACTTAGAGCACTTATGGTTAAAAATATTAGAATTTAACACGCTCAGTTCATTAACATAGACCGAGAAATTTGTAACAGTATCAGACAAATTATGCAGATGTAGTGAAAAATTATGTTGGCAGAAAATAAAAGGCCAATTTTATAAAATAATTTAAAATGCAATTAGTGCTCCCCAATTTTAAAATAAAGCTATGTACAGTGAAGAAGTGTAAATTTCAATAAAACCAAAGATATACAATTAAAATAGTATGAATGGAAGTATAACTCACTTAAGTACTAACCAACTTAATAAAAATTTAGGTTGGAAATGATAAACACCAACATTCACCAGAATTCTTCATGTCAGTATAAGTTTTAAGATCAGTATTGTCAGTATTTAAGATCATCTGGCAATGTGTTATAAATTTGGGGATAGTGAATTCTCTACTTCTTTGTTCATGACTATTCCTACAATCAGGCACTTCAAATTACGTTTCGTGTTTTTTAGTGATTTTGTTTTTTTCTGGTTCATACTTTTTTAAATGTTGAACCAAAGCAACTTTGTTTACTAGTGTTCATTGGCATCCCGATCCTGGAAATCCTGCAAACAGTTTCGTGGAGTAACACGTCCGTCTTCATCTCACTCTACTTCAGGGTCAAACCCATCCATGTCGATGGCTTGCACAAACTGGGACCCATCTTCTCTGCAGAAGTATCGTTCAGCCTATACAGCACTAAGAAGATGTCACAACAAACGGCGCTTTCAGCAGCAATAACAACTGGAAAGATACCATAAGTTCTGTTAAGCAAATCTCAAATTGTGATAAAGTTTGTAACTTTTGCGGGATCTTGTTCCTATCCCCTACGGAAACCCGTCATGTGTTGCCAACTGTCATTTTTGATGAGGTCTTCTGCAATGCTAAAACTGCATGTAATATATATTCGCAGCAATAGAAAATATTTCGAGCATTGCCCGAATGCCCGTCCCAATGGCTAAATTCTGTTTCTACTGCTTAAGGCGAAAATATACATTACCTGTACTCACCCTACCTCCCTTCTTGAGTCACCACCTTGAAACATATTGATAAGAATAAAAGATGATTTAGCTTGGTATCCATTAGTCATATGGAGGGGAGCACGTATATGCACTCTGGGATTAACGACCTCCTGGCCAGTGATTGGTTGTTTGATCTCTTTTGAATCAGTGAAGCTTACATTTGAGAATTAAATGTTAAAATTGCAGGTAATGTATAAGTTCGCCTTAAGCAATAGAAACAGAAGTTAGCTAGTGGAGCCGGTATTCTCTCTTTTTTTTCATATGAGAAGTTTGTATGTTCGTAAAACAAGGCTTTTCTTCGTATACGTATAATTCATTTGAAATAAACCATTCCATTGTTGCTCATTGGAATTCTGGAAAGTGTATTTTGAACGTGTAGAATTAAATTTCATAGCCTACAATGTGCCTGAAATAAAAAATTTTGCTTACTAGTATTGGAGCTAGAACGTATGGTTTGCTCCGAAATTTATGTGCACCGAATGCACCGTCTAAGACGTTAGTTGAGATAAATATTGATTGATAATCTGTGCCCAGCACCGAATTTTATTTGTGAACGAGTAAAATTCCAGTGTAGAGACCAACATGCTGGAGAATCAATTTCGACTTGCATTACAAAAAACTGAAAAAGTTAATTTAAACTGTTAATATATAGATGCGAATGAGGCTAAGCTAGAAATAATGTTGAGAGATCATTTCATTTCAGGCGTACCTAAGTATAAAACGTTAAAATTAATTTAAGCAAAAGATCCGGATACCCTTACATTCGAGTCAGTTTGTGCGTTTGTGCTAACGCAGGAGCTACCTGAAAAAGATGTGGGGAAGTTTCAGGCTCTTCTACGCACCAAGTGAAACAATGACAATAGTTTTCTAGAAATACTTCTAGAAATACCCAGTGTTTTGCTGTGACTATGAAAGCCAAATTAAGTCAGCCTGGAATATCATAGGCACACGTGGTCATCTTGTGGCATCAAGGGTCATCTGAGCAGAGTTTGCCACGCTAAAACCGGAAACAGGAGCTCAGTGTCCGCACCGCCTTAGCCAAAATTGGCACAGATCAAGCAACGTGCAAAAAACCCAAAGTTGGAAGAAAGAAAACACACTTGTTGGAAGAATCAGGGCAAACTACTTGTTCTGATGTTTCAGGAAGTGAAAGTTTTGAGAGCCCTGAATCGGATTTAAAAGACTTAAAAGTTTTGACAATTGTTGAATCTGTTTTTGCAAATAGATGGATAATTAATTGTGATATTAATGGGCATAGTTTACCTCTCGAAATTGACTCAGGATCAAATGCAACCTTATTACCAGCCCGCTGGTACCACACCTATTTTGCAAATTTTAAATTGTGCAAAAAAGGGGGGGGGGATGAGGCTTAATGGCGCGTCGACAGCTTGGTCATTAGCGCCAACCTCAGCCACAGTGCAGTGGTCCTGGTTGCCACTGCACCACACATTACAGAGATATTATTCAAACCCCTAATCTAAATCTTGTCATACATCTGTACCTCCTGCAAAAATTGAAAAACACCGGACAGGAGGACAGACCTATCGCCCAATTGGCGCACAATGTCATGCGGAAGATGGAAACGACGACGAAAACCATCAAGATGGCAACAATCAACAAGGAAGTGCCGGACCGTAAGTGGCTGCCGACACCAATAACATTCAGGAGGGTCAACCCCCCGCAAAAGGAAACAGTGCGTAAGTCGAGTGTGACCAATGCGCAAACGGGCCAACACCACCTCCTCACGGCGACTGCGGCGACACGCCGAGTGCCATTCCTCAACAGTGCCTTTAATAGCTCGTAATTTATTGCAAAAAAGGTATAACTTTAAAACCTTGGGTAGGTGAGGAACTTAAACCTTTGAGCGCTATTTGGGTAAATGTAACCTTAAATAATATAACGCAAAATTAAGGGCTGTTATTGACGCAGGTGAACAACTTGCTTTGCTTGGTCACAGCTGGATGGCAAGGTTTAGGCTTAATTTAGGTGTGTATTATGACTTAGTTAAAATACATGAAATAGACAAAATTGAAAGTGAAACGGAATCCCAAGATGTAAATCTTGTTTCTGACCAGTAAGTCTTTGCTCGTTTTCCCAACTTGTTTTCACTGGGTCTCGGCATCCTCAAAGGTTTTAAGGTCAGTATCAGGTTGATAGCTGGAGCAACACCTGCACAAAAACAAGCTAGATCCGTCCCTTTAGCTGTTAGGAGAAAGGTAGAAGGTGAAATTCACAGATTGGTGCGAGAGGGGGTTGTAAAGCCAGTGGATTGCAATGCCTGGGCCACGACCACAGTGCTTGTGTTTAAGACTAATGGGGACGTTAGAATTGTAGGCGACTACTCAAGTATGGTTAACCCTCAGCTGGAAATAGAGTACCATCCCAATCCAAGAGTTGAGGATTTGTTTAGTCAGCTTTCTGGGTGTGACACATTTTCAATCATCGATTTAAATGTTGCATTCCTGCACGTGGAGTTAGAAGAAGAGTCTAAGGCACCGTTAACTATAACCACGTGTTTAGGTCTCTTCCAATTGCACAGGTGTCCTTTTGGGTTAGCATCTTCTTCTGGCATTTTTCAGAAGCAAATGGAATATGTGCTGAGGGACATACCTCGAGATAACCCATTTTTGGTGATATTTTAGCTTCTGGAAAGGGCAAGGGGCATGATGGCCCTGTGCTAAAAGTCTGTGCTGTATTTCAGGAAACAGTCTTAAAGTTAAGAAAGCTAAATATAAGGTTAGGCAAAGTAAAAAAAACTATCTAGGTTTCCAGAATGATAAAGATATAGTTTCCAACAGACAAGAAGTGCTGGACAGTATCAAATTAGCACCTGAGCCTAAAAACGTTATACAGTCTAAATCCTATTTAGGATTCATGAACCAGTATGGGAAATATGTTCCTCATTTGGTCTCCATACTGGCACCACTGAACAAATTACTTTCACCTAAAAACGAATAGCAGTGGGGTAAAAGGTTCTGCAAGGCAGTGCAGGAGCTAAGGAAGCTTTTTTTTTAAGCTGAAGTCCTCATGCACTAAGATCCAATCCTTACACTGAAACTTCAGTGTGACGCATCTTCCGTGAGGGCAGATACGGCTCTCTTGCATGTGCTCTCTCTGGGACGAATCGGCCTGTTGCACCCATTTCAAGAGCCCTTACGAAAGCGGAACTTATAAATGCCAATCTTGATTGGGAGGCCCTCTCAATTATTTTTGGCATAAAACGTCCATCGATACCTTTTTGGACGCAGATTCATATTACACACAGATCAGCAAGCTTTACTATGGGTATTTGGCAGTAAGGCTTCAATCCCGGCCATGGCTGCCACGAGAATTCAGCAGTGGGCTCTTTTTCTAAATGGGTACAATTTCGAGCTGAAGTATCCTTGGTAAACAGAATTTAACAGCAGATTTCATATCAAGAATGCCTGTCCCGTATGAACGTCCGTCGTTAAGACCAGCTGGTTGGAAGGTAATGAATCTTGAAAACATGGAAAGTGTACCAGTTCTATCAGATCAACTAGAAGCTGTTACTGTCAGAGATAAGCTTTTAGCGCAAGTTTATCGTTATACTAATGATGGATGGTCTGAGAACGTTGAAGACACTGCATTGCAACCATTTTTCAATAGAAGGCAGGAATTGTCGCTAGATGGTGAGCAATCTTCTGGGGGCATGGAGTCTTAATTCCGGCTAAATTACGCCCGCAAGTTCTTGAGGAATTACACTGAAGACACTGCAGTATTGTCCGTATCGAAGCTGTCGCACGCTCTAGATTTTGGACGCCTAAAATTGATGCAGATTTGGAGAACACTGTGAAAAGTTGTAAACCATGTCAAATTACTAAGGCAGTAGGTCCTAAACCAAAAAAAAAAAGATGTTTGGGAAAGGCCTGCAACTGTGTGGTATAGATTGCATACTGATTTTTGTTAATTCCAAGGAAATGTGTTCTTGGTAATTATTAAAGCACATTTCAAGTTTCCGTTTCTATTCAATATGCAATGAAATACAATTACTTCGAAAATTATTCAAGTTTTCAAAGAGTTATTTGCAACTTACGGTTGCTCTAAAGTTATTGCCTCTTACAACGGCACTCAGTACTGTAGTGGCGAATTTCAACAGTTTCTAAGGGAAAATGGAATACGTTATGTTACTAGCCTTGTGTATCATCCTGTGACAAACGGATTAGCCGAAAATTGTTCATTTAGTTCATTTACTAAAGAATTCACTTAAGCCTAGCGTAACTGAAGGTTTATCATTAGAAAATGCAGCATCCCACACACGACCACACAGCGTTCTCCATTGCAATTATTCCTACAGCGTTCTGTGTGAACTTAAATGTTATTAATGTTACCTAATGTTCAACAAAATGTCGACAAGGCACAGGACAGACAACTGAAGCCTACACGACATCGCAGTGAACTAACCTTTGACGTTGGAGATTTAGTTTAGGCAACAGATGAGCGGCCGTATGCAAAGAATCTGCGGATTCCGAGTACGATAATTGCCAGCGATGGTGGATTATTTTTCCGCATATCATTAGAAGATTCGCGTTTAATCTGGTGGAAACTCGTCGACCAATTGAAACAACTAGTTATTGCTAGGTTGGAACGGTCATGTGAGATTTCGTCAACAATCAGTGGTCGCCAAAAAAATTCCAATGCTGCTGAGCCAATCAGCAACACCCATGACTTCCACCAATGGGACGTAGCTAGAGAATCATTCTTATTCACCACTTCAGCGTGATACTGCAAAATCATGTCCGTCGCAAGTTTCTCCGATAACGTCAGTTTCCGATGAGTCTTCCAATCCAAGATTTTTGTACAGGTTTCGAAGGAAGTTTAAATAAAAATGTTCCATCTTCATTACTTAAAAGTACTTCGCCAGTAAAGTGTTCATCGTCGGCTGCAACCGATTTTGGAGATTTTCCACCGCTTCTGTCTCCATATATTTAATCTAGGGTGTGCGCTGTCGTTCGCCCGCGGTACTGCCGCCAAATCTGTTAGTCTCTTCTGGTGTGATGTCAGCACTTCACCCGGAAGTGCCTACTATGCATGCTTTGTTACAATTAGACGCTCGAGTGCATTATCCGCCTAATAAGTTATATCTGCAGCAGGTTTTGGTAGGGATTATTTGACAACCATTTTTTTCTCTTTGATTTACACATTTTGCTGGTGCCTGTTTTATGTGAGGGACATTTACGATTGTGATCGAAAATTATTTAATACGTGTTCGAATTTAAAAGTTGCTTTTGCATGTCTTTAATATATTAATTATATTGTTACAGTTATTCGTGAAGGATAACAACTGTTTTTAGACATAGAAATTTATTAGGCTTTATGAATTTATAAAGATATTTATTAGGAGACTTAAATGTAATTGGATTTATGCAGCACTTGTATGTAAAAGGGGAGATTGTGGTGTTGTCCGGTTCTGCTAATAACCAGCGCACCACAGATATGTATAGTTATTATCAGATTGTTTAACATCTGTGTAACGTGTGGTGGTTCCAGCCTGCTCTCATTTGTGTATCACGTGCTATACCCACTGTTATACAGGGTGTCCCGAAAGTCCCAGTCCCCCTTCACAACTTTTGAAGGGGTTGAAAGAAGATAGTGAAACCCTGACAATGAAGGTTTGGTTAAAGGATCTACCTTTGCATACAACCGGCATTTCATCTGCCCCTCCTGGGGGCCCCAGGGGCCCCAACTCAGAAATGTCCAATGGGATGGGGGGGGGGTAGACGAATACCTTATTTGAAATGTCTTTATTAGGCAAGTAAAGTGCTGCAATGGGATAGCTTTGATATGACGAGCCCATCCAAAATGGTGGCCGGTCAAACATTAGGATTTTCCTCTGCATCCCTATGTGTTACTCAGGCTAAAGACGTTGTAAAGGGATGTGGGTGGCAGCAAAATGCTTTGTTCAATTTGGTTGGATTACACCTATTTCGTCTTTTGCGGTTTAAAACCTAGAGTGTAGGCCTCAGTGCCCCCCCCCCCCGCTGGGCCCTCTTTTATAATAATCTTTGACCGACCTTGCCTTGCTTGCCAATCTCAAATCACAGAGTGGGTGACACTGGATAGCTACAATTGTTAGCCGTCGGTTAGTAATAAATAGACATTAATCGCTGGTAATAATATTAAGGAAAATTGGAAATAAGCTAACGTTATTTCTAGGGTTTGATTTTTGTTTTCAGTCGTCTGTAGTAACAGATATCAACGAGCACGTACCTTAACATTGTCATTCCATTCAATCTATTGAACATTTAATGAACACAATGTTTAATTGAGGGATAAAGTCACTACGTTTACATAGCCACAAGAAGGCGCATTCTAGCGATGCGCTTTGAAATGCGCATCAAAAAACGGCACCTGTTTACAAGACGAAAGATCGCGATTAGGGCCAATCCGCTAAGGAATGCGATTCGGCCAGTGTAAGAAAAACCCTTCCTTCCTGCCCTCCCTTTAGAGAACAGTGAGCAAGTCCCACGCTTCTCTACCACGTGCATGTAGTAAACAAAGTCAGCTTAGACCCAAGTAACCAAATGTAATCAAAACTTAGTGGTCTTCCTACTCATGTACACTTGTTTTCAATTTATTTACCTAAAATTCGAATGTTACCAGCACAAATTACGTTGGCACCGCAACTGTCTCCGCTATCTTTACCAGGCGTTTTCCTACGGCTCAATGCGATGGCAAGTGTTTACATGCACAAAGACGATGCGATACGGATTCTGAAACCACCTCCGTGAAGCGCGTTGGAAGAATGCGCCACTAACGGAGAAAGCGCCACGAATGGGTGTTTACAAGACCAATGGAGGCGACACGGACGCGATGCGCATCCCTCTGAAGCACTTCGAATTGGTCATGTAAACGTAGTCAATGTTCATCTTCTGATTTTTATGTTTCGTTTCGCCAATTTATGTGGTTGCTACGTGACATCGGGCGCAGATAAGCATGGTCGGTCAGAGATTATTATAAAAGAGGGATCGGGGGGGGGGGGAAGGAACTGAGGCCCACACTCTGGGTTTCAACCCGCAAAAGACGTTGAGGGGGGGGGGATAATCCAACCAAACAGAACAAAGCATATTGCTGCCACCTACATCCTTTTACAACGTCTTCAGCCAGAGTAACAGAAGGGGATGCAGAGAAAAATCCTAATGTTTGACCGGCCGCCATTTTGGATGGGCTCATCGTATCGAAGCTATCCCATTGCAGCACTTTACTCCCCATCAACAAAAAATGTGCTCCGGGAAGTGACTGTTTTTGGCATTAATCCGATGTAGCAAATCTACTTTTTGGTGTGCATTTCAGTTATGAATAGCCAGTGATGCAGTACAGCACACAGTTTTAACTCCAAATCAGTGAATTGTTGTGTTGTGTGACAGCTTTCGTCGGGCGTATGGAGGCGTGAATTTTCCTGTGCGTTTCGTCTTTTTTTTAAATCTGTGCGTTCGTTTTGCCACGTTGGGCCACGGTTTGGCACACTACACTTTGTTATTCCACGTATATTCGGGGTTATACGGTGTGTTTTCTTTGGTTACTGAGCTCACCTATGATTTCTGACAACTCACATGGGAGAAAGACCGTGCCCATGTGAAGAGTGTGGAAAAATGTTTCTCTGTATTTGTTGACTGCACGAATATTTTTGTTTTCTTAACCTTTTTACTGATACAACCTTTTTATCCTTACTGGGGCAACATGGTGTTCTTCGTTTTTAGGCCCAATTTTGAAATTGTCGAGTTTTGAAGTCATTTTCGTCTGTAGTATGCATGCGTATATTTTCTGCGAGTTCTGTTACTACATATCTGTGGGTTCGTTTGGCAACTTTACGCCACTTTTATCACGCTACACGTCGTTTGTACTTTTGGTTGCTGATCTCACGTGTTGTTTTAGACTATTCCCAACGTGTGATTTGTGGAGAGAAACCATGCCGATGTGAAGTGTGTGAAAAAAAATTGTGTGTGGAAATCCGACGTGTGAAACCATGAAAACTGGGCCAACAAACTTCACACCAAATTCAAACCTGGGTGTCTCCTTCTTGAATCGGGGCATGAATGAGCGTAGGAGAACCCAGTTCTTCGATGCATCCTCCCATTCTTTACCGAAGTTTTCACTAAACCAGTTGCTCTCCTCTGAACCCCAGTTTAGCCACTCGAACCACTCAAAGATCACAGCAAACACCCCACCTGAGGACTTACATCTACTTACTAGGCTCCAAATCATCCTCACCAAATTTGAAATCTCTCTGGGGGAAAAGGATATCGACTTATGTGAAATTGACATGAAACTTACGTCAATCGAACGTACATTACTAAATTTCCCAGCCAAGACCAACGAGATCCCCAACATGTCTAAACAAGACTTCGACCGGTGGTCTGCCAATCTTGGCTGCGAACTACAAGAGTACCATCTAAATCTCCAAATCGTAATCTCGGAACAACTTAAACTGGGCTTTGAAGACATTTTGAAGAAATTGGGTGTTTTACCGGCTGATAAAACCCAACCTAAAAATAACACTAGTAACCGAACCTCTTGTCACTCCTTTACACCAGATGTCACCACAAAGTCTTTTAAGTGCTCATCTATCCTAACGATTCAAGAGGGGGAGAAATTAAATTGTGTTCTACACACTTGTCTCAAAACCATATAGTTCCGATTGGTGATTCGACTAACCAAATTCCTGTTACGCTTATGAACTTACTCCAACCGGGCTTACACACCCTACCACCAAATGTTACTACACGCAGGAACCGTAAATTGAAGAAACTAACGCCTGCTTCTGGAGAACCGACCCATAACCTTGTACCTCCCGGAACGTCAAACCAGCCCGCAGATCCATCCATGACTTTTTCCTTCCCCACTGAGAAACCATTCCTTCTCATTGGGGACTCCCACATTCGTGGTGTCTGACCTCCAACTATGAGTCGATCCAAAACCAGGAGTTTCCCAGGAGCCACTGTTCAGTACATTAACAACACCCTCCCTGGCGTCCTCCAACACACCCCTAGGGATGCTTACTTCGTTATTACAGCTGGATCAAACAACATCACCATTGTCTCTCCTACTGAATTATTGTTAGACATCTTCATAAAACCATCACTCTTCTGTGATCCCACAACCGACAAGCAAAGATAAATTTGGTAGGGCTGTTCCCACGTCTTCTTGCACGTCATAGGAATGACGACCAATTGTGTATATGCACAAACCTACTGATGAAGGATCTCTGTATTAATCGCTCCTGTAACTGGCTTTCTTTCGATCGGCATATTTGTTCCAGGCCAACCATTTTGGCACGTGATGGTCTCCATCTCACTAGATTAGGCAAATCCGTCTTCCTAAAGGAGATCAATCAACTACTTGTGCCCTTGGAAAACCGTCCCCTCTAAATCGGAGTAGTTCCACTTACACCACCCAAGACTGGCCTCGACGAATAATGCATACTGTACCTCTGGCTAATGGCTCCACGACTCCTGCGAGATATATCCGGCCAGTTGCCACCTCTGATTTAAAGTGCCTTCTTCTGAATGATAGGAGTATTTTAAAAAACTTACCATTCTTTTATGCTTTACTGGTGTTAAACCTTTCTGATTTGATTTTTGTCACTGAAACTTGGTTGGGTGCGGGCGACGCCGACGCAGCCATTCTCGGAGGATACCCTGTCGATATTATTCGCCGTGACCATAAGTCACACGCTGGAGGTATCATGGTGGTTCACAAATGAACCCTTCAGACTGCACTGGTGCATAATTCTACGGAGTCAGAGTCATTCTGCATCATCATCCCAAATTTTAAGCTTCAGTTTATTTTGGCCTACTTACCCGACAGTCACTCACCTACCCAAACCGAAAAGCTCAATTTATTTCTCAATTTATTCTTACCACCTATAATACTAAACTAAAAACATCCTTTTAGGTGATTTTAACCTTTCCTCCATCGACTGAGACTGGCCTCGCTTCTGATAAACCCCGACGTGACTTCATTGCTCTATTCAAAGTAGCATTGCTCTATTGGCTTTCACACAATAGGTGGATTTTTCGACTCGAGGATCTAACGTCTTAGACTTGGTTTTTACCACTGAGAATAGGTCGATTTACGGTCTGACCTCTATTCCAAACTTGGGTACTAGTGACTACTGCTCTGTAGAATTTTCAATTAACAACACCAGTACCTATGTAACTTAGTCTTCAAATCGGCGAGCACCCATTAACTTTGCAAAGTTAAAATTACGGTTATCAAATGTTATCAATTATGGTTATTGGACTTTTCTTTTTAGGGGAAATGATTCAAATGTTGACAGTCTTTGGACTGCCTTTACAAATAATCTTCAATTCCATATTGAGGCTTCCCGATACGCAGCACGTCCTAACAGTCGAAATTCTTCACGTTCTATCCCATCTAATATCCGAAAGTTGCGAGTAAACAATTAAAATGTTGGAACAGACTTAAAAAATCAAAGTCTCCAGCCAACAAACAACTTTACGATAAGCTGCGACTGGCTTATTCCGAAGCTGTAAATTCTTACACGCCAGGCCTGAATGCCATAATCTGGATAAAAGTGATCTTGGCTCGTTTTTTCGCCTGTACCATGCCAAAACACAAACTTCTAGAACTTTTCCACCACTCTTAAAATATGGAAGTTATATAACCTCCAACATTGATAAGACAAACCTCCTAAATTTAATCTCTATTGCTAATGGCCAAATTGACAACAGTTCACATAATCGAGCATCAGAGATTGTTTTTTTCCAAAACTGAACCCGTGAACACCATATCTGAGCTTTCCTTCAACCGGGAAAGCCTACTCACCACTATTACAAATCTCAAATCTAATAATGGATTGGGACCAGACGGCTTTTCTTCCAATTTCTGTAAACTTCTTGCGAGCGAACTGGCAGACCCACTGACATTCGTTTTTAACTTCTCTTTCAAGACCGGCACACTTCCATCATGCTGAAATCAGACAAATTTTATACCAGTTTTCAAGACAGGAAGCCCTTCTGATCCCATAAATTATCGTCCTGTTGCTTTGACCTCGGTAGCATGTAAGTTGATGGAATCCCAAATCCGGGTGGTTCTATTAAAACTCCTTACCGAGTATAATCTCTTTAGCTCGGAACAATTTGGTTTTTTGCCGAAACGTTCTACTACACACCAATTACTTCTGTGTCTGGACCGTTGGTCCTCTGCATTAGATATTGGTATTCTATTTGATACTATATGCTTCGATTTTTGTAAGTCTTTCGAATCAGTTATACATTCTAAATTATTAGTAAGACTGGTAAATATTGGTGTTCGAGGTAAACTGCTTACTTGGATTACAGCTTTCCTGTCAAACCGCTCTCAACGTGTCAAAATTGATGATTCATTTTCTTCTTGTGGTAAGCTTTCTAGTGGCGTCCCCAAGGTTCTGTACTTGGCCCTATTCTCTTTGTTGTATTCCTCAATGATCTTTCCTTCGAACATGCTAATGACAATAGATTTCACTTTAAATCTGTGGATGACCTAAAAGTGGGTACCCCTATTGTCAACTTAACAGATGATTTCCACTTATGTGAAGATACAAACTATATCTATAATATTGGTCTATCCTTTGGCAACTGCCCCTTTCCTTGAGTAAATGCTGTACATTCCATATTGGTGAACAGAACCCTGGCCTACTTTACTCAATGGTAATACGTAAATGTTTTACTTCAAACCACCACAAAATTAAGATTCGCGCCTTCTGTCGCGATTCATAGGTTAGTTATTGTCAAAATAAAGTTTCCCACGTTTTAGACATAATCGCGAGTTCATTAGCTAGTTACGATAATTTGCTGTCTGTTCATTAGTTAGTTATAGCATTTTGCTTAGAGTTACGCAAAAGTTACGATAGTTTCTATGGGATTGAAGTAACTAGCTTTTGTTACGATATAATTTAACCGTTTATGTGCACGGTTTTTTCACCAAATAAAATATTAAATAAGAAAGAAATTGGCTTACGGTCCAAATCCTGAAATCGTCCTGTCTAGAATGTTCCCCTTGTTGTTAAGGAAAACACGTGTAGAGATACATTGTTGTAGCGGCCAAAGACGCTTGACGATATTTCAGTAGGGTCGATCCACATCGGAGTTGGCCTTTGTTACGGAGGTTTTTGTATCTCAATGGACGTTAAGCGTGTAGTTAGTGAAATTCCCCTCGTTAGGGCTGCTAATAATGTATTAAGTCTAATAGTTATATAAGTTATTGATTACTCGTGCTGCATGAGCTCGAGAATGTACATATGTACCATTGTTGAATTGTAATGCTAAATTGAAGGAAAAATAACCTTCACTTCATCGGCTGGGTTCAAACCAGCAACATTTCCTCAACTTGGTCTCCTGCCTCTCTTCTTGGGTAGGGATACTTTTTAGGACTAAATGCAGGCCTACTAGGCAAAGGATTTCTAGGGCTAATTTCAGGCCTAACTAGGACTTTTACTTTTTCCATCATGGTGTAAGTTCATTGAGTTTGAGAAGTTGTTCTTCATTAACATGTGACTTTCTTTCAGTAGCAATTTCTGTTGGACTTTGGTTGGTGTGAGTATTCCTCCACTGCAAACCTAATTCCTTCTTAGCATCTAAGTAGAGTAAGGGCCGAGGATAACGTAGCCTTGCCGTATTAGCTTAGCAAGATAACAGCTACACCTCGAAGGGCAACCTATGTAGGAGGCTGCCTAGTATGTAAGTCCCACCCAAACCCCAACGTAACTTGATTCAGTCTAATAGCTTTCTCACTGCCGTTTCCGGACACCTTCTGTGTTTTGTTCGCCCAATTTTGGAATACGCCAGTCCGGTTTGGTCCCCACATCTGCTTCAGGATATTGATGTCTTGGAGTCGGTTCAAGTTCTTTCACCTGACAACTACCCGGTTTGAGATCTTTACCTGCTGGTAAACGCCTCAAAATTTCAGGACATGAGCCTTTGGAGCTGCATCGTCTGCGGGCAGACTTAGCTTTGACATTTCAGATTTTGAAGGGCTTTCTGCCAGTCGATCTTCCCTTTTTCGACTTAGCACCCCATTTAAGACCCGTGGTCACTCATTAAAGAGTATCCTTGCCAAAGTTCTCCACTGAATGGCGGAGATCTTTTTTCGCTGTTCGTGTCGTTGGCGTGTGGAACTCCCTTCCGGGACATGTTGTGTCGGCGCCATCCTTACCAATCTTTAAACGACGTCTGGTTTTTCCCCCCCTGAATAGGTTTTTTAACCGCACCTACTAACGTTCATTCGCTGTTTCCTTCATATCACTTAACTCCTAGGGCCAGTATAGGAGGCATGCCCTTCTGTGTCCTCGCCTGCAGTTGCAGGCAAACTTTTATTATTTTTTTTTATTATTACTCGCCTAATGAAGACTTTTCAAATAAGGTATTCGTCTACCCCATTCCGTTGGAGATTTCTGAGTTGGAGCCCCTGGGGATCCCGGGGGGGGGGGGGGGG
>JAHWFP010136967.1:22781-43188 GCA_023313725.1 Lithobius niger | reverse complement strand
CGCGCGGTTGTTTTTTTTTTTTTTTTTCGTGTTAGTGCGGAAAATGTCGCGAGGCTACAAATGTACTATTCGCTTGAGTCTCGTAGATTTTTAGGTGTATTTAGGTGTGTTTACAAGTGTCAGTAGCCTAGTTTTAGTACTGTCGGAACGAAAGGTTGCCGTATTGGGCCATTCCTCCATGGGTGGGGGCCTAGCATAGTAGCCTACTCGAGGTTTTTTTTTTGTTATTTTTTCCGTGTTAGTACGATAAATGTCGCAGGTTGCAAATGTGCCTATTTATGTTGGTTGCAATGGGGTGTGCTCTTTGAATTTGTGTTGTGTACGGTAGTTTTGCAAAGTCGGTCATTATATGTCACATGTCAGATGTCAGGGGTTGTGTAGACCCCGGAAAAAGTGTTAGATTATTAAAAAAGTGTTGGTTATCAAAATTAACCCACGGTGACGTGTGTGTGGGTTTTCAGATTAACCGTATATAACGGCTACACTTTTAGCATTGGGATGTGTTGGCGTGACGTCACCGCCGTGCATTAATGAAGAATAAATCACAAGGTAAAAGGGTAGTCTACCCCTTTCTCAGATACAATAAAGAATAATAATAAATTAAATAGGTAATGTGCCTTTTCAGATGCAATAAACAATAAATAACAAGGCAACGAGTTAGTGTGTCTTTTCTACATGACTGTATCTTGTATCTCACAAGGCCAGTCTGTAATTCAGACTTTTTGCTTCGTTCACGCTTTACCTTGTGATTTATTCTTGATATACTTGATATCGTTTCGCAGATGACAGAAATTGAACGAGATATAATTGGCCGCAAGCAATAATAAAAGGAAGTGGGGGATATCTTTGAGGGAATCGCAAAATTCTTTCTAGAACGTTTCCTTACTGAACTATATAATATTTCATTCATCTTGAAATGAAGAAATTGGATACGTTCAAAAAATGTAAAATATGAACACTGATTTTACCTTGTTGTTACGAGAGCGATGCAGGGGTAGTGTAAAACGTGTTATGTTGCATTGCTGTACACCTTTAAAGGTTTTTATTCTGCAGTAACGGAAAAAATGTGCAAACGTTAGCGACGTACTATCCAGATGTGGAATCCTTTTACAAAATATATTACAACGCTTGAAGTAATCCAGATTGAGAGTAACTAGAATTTTTCTCAGCTTGGGTCACTGCACTGTGACTGAGGTTGGCACTAATGACTTTGCTGTTGACGTGCCATTAAGCCTCAATCCCCCCCCCCCCCCACCTCTCGCGAAGACCCTCCATCTTTAAAGGTATTTCTGAAATGTAAGGAAGAGTGAAACGATTACACTTTGGAAGCCCCACAACGTCATTAAAATCGATTAGTTGAGAAATGTCACTGTTTCACGCGGCGTTCACAAGTGGAGAAGAATTACCAATAATCGCTGCATTTCTATTTTCCGCCAGAGAAATGTTAGTGAGAACATACAGATGCTTATTATTCTGCTTAACTGGATTTGTTTCTTCTAAGTTTTGACATTTTCTGTATCTCATTTCCCAACAGCTTACAAACACGAGCATTTCATCTACTTCCGGTGTTGGCAGCCATGTTGGATCAGAAAGTGAGAGTGCATTGAGCAAAAAAATAAAAAATAAAAGCTGCCTCACTTCGCTCAGCAAGATCTCAACTCCATGACCTAATGCTTACGTCGTAGGGGAAGAGTTTGGATCAGTTTCATCGTGTTAAGAAACAGTTTTTCTCACTTCCCTCTAGTTTAGCAACACAACCAAACTAACATCGAAGATCGACATGCTCGTGGTCATATTTTACTGGTGATAGTTTTTAAATCCAACTCCCAGTGTGGGAACTACAGGCCATCCTTACACGCTCGAAAAACATTTTTGTCGGTTAAACGCTGAGTAGTACTCTTCTCAAACATATTCATCTGGATGGGATGTACTTCCCAGATTGGTGGTTGAAGTCTCAAGCTGCAATGCTTAAGTAATCAAGATTTAACTCAAAGGATCGTACCTTGGTTGATTTTTCTAGCCTTTATAAGTATTCACTTCTAGCTGATAACCTGTTAGTATTACAACCCAATTTTTACTGATGCCCACCCGATACGGTTTGGTAAGTTTTGGTCGGTTTTGGTGTTTGTTGTAGGCCTGTTCATGTATAACAGCATGAGTTACTTCAGTGACTTCGTGCTAAAAAATAATAATTTTAATAATTAAAAAAAAATTAACAAAAAAACTACAAAAGAAAAGAGTAAAAAGTCTAAGGCAGATTAAATTCGTACAGTAGCTCGGATTGAAAACGTCGAGAATCGCGTAAACTTGAGAAGCTATGTGTGAAGAATGGGTTAAGTGAAATGGTTCTCTTTACTATTTTCATAAATACAAAAACAAGAGTAACATATTTTTTTTCTTTAATAGCTGTATACAATCTGCCTATGAAGTCCTTGTCGTAAGCCGTGCAATATTGGCTGTGCTAAATCACGGTTTTGATGTGAAATTATAGTCGTTGGTCAATCACCAAGAATTTTCCTGTCGGGCGAAAGTCCCGGAGCCGGGTAGGGTTCTCTTTCTAGAAGGTGTTGAAAATATTACTCCCTAAAAGAGGGTTGAACCTTGGGGTTGAACCAGACTATTTCTCAACTTTGCGCTCAACACCCAAGCGCAATCGCTGTCAAACTTTTATCCACCCTTGTCCACATTCGCGCACATGTCCGACGCAAAAGTGCGATATGGGCTTGTTCACCCTCTTTCTTGTGGCCCTCACGTCCTGCCTCGATGGCAGGGTCAGTCTCCTCCGACGCCCTGCAGCCCGTCCCAGGAATGCAACCAATCAATTAGCTTGGGGTTTCTCGCTTTCCAAACCAACCTGGTCGTTTGTTCATCTTTCTTCACCAAGCAAGGTCTTCACTCAGCCCGGCACGTTCACTCAGATTGTTATCTCCAGTTTATCTCCCTCTACCCCCGTCTTGTTTCTCGCTTCCCATCTGTCCCTCACAACTAACTCTTCCTCCTGCTCCACCCCTCGCGCCACAATCCTACCCCGACACCCCTGCCCGAGCGGCTTCAACAGACACAGGCAGATTGGAGCACCCGGTGTGGTTTCTAGATTTTTCTTCAAAACCCGACGAGAAGAGCGCGGTACATACTCTGATTTTGAACGGGAAGTTGGATTTTGGATTGGTATTACCCTCCTGCCTTGGGTGCCGTATAACCAGGGGTGAATGAATATGCTAGCGCCTCCTATGCGAAAATGGTCTAGGTTTTACATTTACCACCTTCTGCAACAGGGCCGGTTGAATCTTACAAGAAGTGGTACGGTTACGAAAAAATATTGTGCCTAAAAAATGTAATGTACGTAGCCTAAAAACAGAAGCCATTATGAGCAGTGTTGCCAGATATGGAAAAAAAAATGTCTACAATATGGGGCAAAATGTGTGCAAATTGCAAAAAAAAAAATCTGTTGATATATAAACATGCATTTCGCTATCCTCGTATGATTTAATTTTTTTTGCGACGCACAGTTATAAGAAAAAAAAATTTTCACTACTGATCTGTACACACAAAACACCGCCTGTTTCTCTACTTTAAAGCGCTTCAGCGATGCTTGAGAGAAGCGCTTTCGTGTAACGCTAGAGCGCTTTAAGTTTGTGCGGCGACCTGTAAGTTGAAATTGAGGCCACGGACGACAAAATTAAAAAAAAATTTTAAATATGCAGATACATCAATTTGAGTAAAAAACTCAGTTTGTCTGGAAAATTCGTGATTAATTCTGTGGAATCAACACTGACTTTGAATAACGAGGGGGGGGGGGGAGAGATTGCTTGTAAATGCTGATCTACCCCAAAACAAAACTTGTTAAGGATTCCCGCCTAGCTTTTCGGCCGTGTGAAGTCGTGATATCAAACGCCAAGCTCGTTCGCCAAGCTAATCCCACCGAGTAGTAGTTCGAAGGTTAAATGAAATGTATGAAAATTGATTACAGCGCAATTTTAAATTATTTCATTTAACGTTTGAAGTATTAGTCGGTGGGATTAGCTTGGCGAAAGAGCTTGACGTTTGATATCACGACTTCACACGGCCGAAAAGCTTGGCGGGAATCCTTAACAAGTTTTGTTTTGGGGTGGATATCAGTAATGTTTGGTCCAAATTGATGAAATCGATTTTGAAATGCCAATCTAATTTTCTGGTTCATTTCTTTTTCTTCTTTTAGTCTTCTGTACAGCCGTACCGGCTGAGAAGACTATTGCAACGACTTTGTCCGTCCGTCCGTCGCTTTTTTCAACTTCGCAACGATACCAGCTATTGACGACCATTGTTTACAACGTTAGATTTAGTGTAAGAAGTTAGTTAAATAACATGGCAAATTAAAACATCGTTACGTCCTTATAGCTAATAGAATTCTTCGACGTAACTAAATTAAATAATAACATTTGATCGTCGAATTGGAATCCTAAGATAACACACAATAAAAAGAAATGTATTTAGCTTCGTTTAAAATAGTTTCGTCGCATTGTTGCATGAATGAATTGGCTTACCGTAGAATCAAATTCTCCATTAGGCCTATCTGCTACTTACGAAATCAAAACTGCATTAAAAAAATTAGGCCTAAAAAATGAAAATCAGGCTTAAAATCATGTTCCCACGGTAACGTCAAGTTGCTACGAGTCGCCGTTAGCTTCATCAACAGCGACTCTCCCGTCACTGATCCATATATACGCTACGTTGCGCATTACGTTGTGAACGCTAACTGTGTACCCGAAGGTGCACCGTGTTGCAAAACTGAATACGCTTACTATACAAGATCCAACTCTCCGTTAGCTGCTACGTACGAAATTAAAACTGTTGGTTAAAATTAGGCCTAAAAGCTGACAATTAAGCCTAAAATGTAAAATAGGCCTAAAAGCTAACACATTTTAAACCAGTAATTGTGATGGTTACTGCTTTTAGATTAGTATAATAGAGACAGTTGTTGTAGTGCATGACAGAGGTGTGCGCCTCAACATTGGAAGTGGAGGAACTGTACAGAAGAGGGGGGGGGGGGATTGAGGCTTAATGGCGCGTCGACAACTTGGTCATTAGCGCCAACCGAAGACCGGTGTACAGAAGACCGGTGCGACTAGGCAGTCGCTGTAGCCGCTTGTTTTTTTTTGTTTTTTGGGGGGTTTCGTTAGATTTTGAGGACAGCAGTCACCTTTTTCATTTGATTAGCATTTTTATAAGTATTGCAGTTATCTCCTTGCAAACGCATGAATTTCTTTAATTGTCAGTTTGGCATTGTTGCATAAAAACAATGTTTAAAACAATGTAAAACAATCAATTGGACCTTTGGAGCTCCCTAACCCCTGAACCACTTGACCAATTAGAAAGGTCCATGTGAAAAGGGCACATCTCCAGCGCAATACCCGTAAAATGAGCTAAGAACCAGCTTTATTTACCACATGAAAAAATTTATTTTCGTGATACAAAAAAAAAGCGTTAGGGTAAGAATTAGAGCAAATACTAACGTTATTCACGTCGTTTTTTTAACAAGAAAACGTTAAGCTATGGTTATAACAGTGACTTTTATGTTGTCAGGCGACCAAATTCTCCCGATCAAACAAGTTTCAGCCTTTTCTGTCGCATTGTTATTTATACTCACATGCCTGAAAACAGCAAAACTACCTTTGCTGTAAAGACACAACGTGTCTAGTGGTCGCCATACTCATATATACATATTATCTGGATGTTATCGTTTTATCTTGGCGGACGACACACTAGCGTGTGTCTTGATTATACTTTTCGTTTCGCCGAAATCGGAAGTGCTCGGAATTAGTGTATTTTATGTAGCATACAATTTAAGTTTCACACCTTATTAAAAAAAAAAAGAGATGTACTAAGCGGTCCCTGCAAAAATATTTAAACGAGTATATCACGCTTGCTATCATGGTAGAAGGCAGAGGAGCGGGGTATAATCGAGGTGATTATACTCCAGTACCTTTTCGTAGCGCGCATGCGCAACTTACCGAGCTAAGTTTAAAACAGACGCCGGATGCTATAGTTTGTTCCACATTATGTTTTCAGAAAACTGACTGTATGATGGTACGTTTCCTTGTACTATGAATGCACAAACTTGTGAATATCACACTTGTAGAGTCTACACAGTTAATGTTACAGTCTACAAGTGGGATATTTACATGTTTTTTTTGTACTCGTAGCAGTAGGAAACGGCGTCATTACACTCAGTTTTCTGAAAGCATAATGGTGGAACAAACTATAGTTAACGGCTGCGGCTTTTTGACTCTCGTATATACCAGCTGGAAAACTCGACTCGTATTCATTACGATTTTCATATTTTAACATCACACTTTATAATTTTTTAGACTAGTATATTATAATTTTTATTCGACGATCTATTGGCATAAATAATTTTAATTTTTACCGTATTAGTCTTTTAGTTTTTCGATCCCATGGTAATTATTAGCAAACGATTAAAAATTAGTACAGGAACACACACAGCGCCATCTCTGGGCGGATTTCAGCAATGCGTAGTTAGTGCGGCGTGTTTACAGGGAGAAAGTCGCCGACGAAGCATCGTCGGTAACTTCTCGTTGGAAACAAATAATTTTATGAACTGGTAAACTGTTTACAAACAAAAACGTCACGTGTGCCGTAAAAAAGGGGGTTATATGATTGAATTTTCACTTGTTAAAATGTACACGGATAAAAATTGATCATTTTCAATTGAAATAATCAAATGTACAATTGAGAAAATTGCATTGAGAAAATATTTTCGCGCTCAGCCTGCAACCAGACTAAAATTAATTTGAAATTATAACTGCAAAATAATTAGCATTCGTTAGCTTTAATGTCATGTTACAGGCTTCGTGCGAAAATAGTAGCCGTATATCCACAAAAGCTATTGCTATTGCTATTGCTATGGCTATTGCTGCTGATAATATTTCAGGTGAATACAAAGATAACATTCTTTTTAATGACGGTGTAGAGAAATTCTTGGAAGTCAAATACGTTCAACGTTTGACTTGACGAAATATAAAATATTTATGGCTTCTGAGCGGTCCCTGCAATAATATTTAAACGATAATATTTCACGTGAAGAAAAAGGTAATATTGTTTTTAACGATGGTGAAGGTAAGTTCGTGGAACAGAGTCCGACGCATTTCCATACAAAGCAATGTTTAATGTAAATAATCAGACGCATCCAGCAAGAGCCTTAATGTTTGACTTCTGTGTTTGCCCCCGGCCCTCCCCCCCCCCCTCCCAAATAAATAAAGAATTCGTAAATTTCTCGTGTATCACTTCTTTCTTTACGCTGAATTAAAGAGTGAAGTAGGCTACGTGCCCAACAAAATTTAAGCCTAACTAATTTTGTGGGTTCGATTTACGATTTTCGATTTTCCAGATACTTCCAAAAACATTTTTAAACTTTATCCAAAAATCACAAGTACGGGCGAAAAACAAGAATGCTTATTTCTGTCCTTCGTTTTTCCTTGTGTGAGGAAACCTTCTCTACTTGGCTGTAACAATGGGTATTTGTATGAAACCAATTTTCTTATCTGTATACAGATGTTCTGGGACTTGTGACGATGGGTAATAATGGGAGTGAAAAGAAAGGGACCCTGGTGAAGAATCCCTGCCTGTCAGTACAGGCCGAGGTTTTGGTCTTGTACGTTTGACACGCTCCCTGCCAAACCAATGGCGCCAGAAAGAGGAGAAGGACAATTTCGCTAGGTAAATCCAATCGGAAATTCCTAGGATCTTTTACATGCTACAATCGACATTAGTACAGTAATCATATATGGGCCATTCTCTTCCCGAGAATCCTGTGGGGGCTGAAGTCAGGTTCAAATCCGCTACCGCTTGCACTTGAGATCATCGTACTAACCATTAGGCTACCATGCTCCAATGCAGGCCAGGGTGCGAGAAACTATGGTCTCCTTCAGTAGCTGTGGGGACGAATCTGGACACTATCTCGGCCCCACCTAACCGATGGTGATCGGAGCTTTTACTGGTTCGAACCCCTGGATTTTATTTGCAGTAAAATTCACAAGATTTCCCTTGAGATGTATACGGAAGTTGAGGAATTACATTTTGTATTATTTTAGTATAAAATGCTTCCTAAGAAATCGCAACATCCAATGTTTACTTTTGTAACCGTCTAGTAACAGAATTGTAGGTATTTACTGTAACCTCAAATACTGCACTTTTTGCAAAATTTACTAGTTGCAGCATTGTAGGGCTAAGCATCGTAATCTCCGACACTGCAGTTTTGTAAACTGCACGAGTGGCAGTATTGTAGGGATAAGAGCCGTAAGAATCGTACATTTACTTTAAGAAGAAGGCTTGACTTAATTATCCCTTAGCAGCCATACCAGCTTGGCAGAGCACTGAGGCTCTTGGACGATAGAAATTCGAGCAGCAAAACTATTTGCTCCTCAGTTAAAATAATAAAAAGCTTAACCAAATATTCCGTTCAGGTTAAGCACTAAAAAACTGAAGAGTATATATCCTTGGATAGAACATTTCTGTGTTTCCACAAGATTTAGAAAGGATTTAGAAATTTGGGTGAAAGTAGCATCATGGATTTTCGATGCAGTATTTTCGAAGCACTTTTTCAAAAAGGTGTTTTCACGCTTTACGCATTATAAAAAAAAGTCTCCAGTAAACACACATGTGGTTTTTTTTTTTTTTTTTTACAAGTCGCTAGCTATAAAAAGCACTGTCCAGGCTTAGTACTAGGCTAGTCGCCGAGAAGAGGTGGTGTTGCCTCATTTACGTCTTTCATTCACTTCTAGCCTAATACCTCGTTTCCTTTTGAGAGGGATTTCCCTCCTGAACCAAAGGTCGTAGTAGCAAAACGACATAACACCAAAATATGTTTCCGACATAACAGCAAAATGTCACAAGAGCAAAGTGCAAAAATCCACGTTAGCGTCATAACAGCAAAACGACGGCACAGAAAACGTCAGCACAGCAAAACGTCACAACAGCACGCAGCAAAAGCTGTTGTGACGTTATGCTGTTATGACGCTCCACATTTTTTTGCTCTTTGATGTCGTTTTTGTTTTGTTTCTTTTGCTGTTATGTCGTTTTGCTACTATGAAGCCAACCCGTCATGGGTGGTGTCACCGACCACTTACGGTCCCTCGTGAACTTGTTATGTGGAATGTCACTATCTTGATGGTGTTCATCGCCGTTTCCGTCTTCCCTTCCACGAGACTTAGCGTGGCAATTGGAGATGAGTCTGTCCTCCTGTCCGGGTTTTTCTTGTATTTGTAGGCGGTATAGATGTATGATAAGGATTAGAGTTGGGGTTTTGTTTAACATCTCTATAATGTGTGGCGCAGTGGCAACCCGGACCACTGCACTAAGCCTGATTCGGCGCTAATGACCGAAGTTTCGACGCGCCATAAAGCCGCAATTCCCTCCCCGCTCCCTACCGGTTTCCACATAATTTTGACACCTTCTTTTTTTTTTAACTTTTAGGAAAATTGGGGTGATGAAAGCAGAGTCCACTGAAACTTGAAGGAAGTAAGAATGGACCAAATGGACTAATTCGTGATAATGACTTTTCCTACAATTTTTTTTTTACGGTGACACCCTCAGATGACTTTTGGGACTTTTCTTTTAATAAAATAAGAAACTATAGTTGATTGCCAGATCAAGGGCGGATCCAGAACGAATCCTTGGAGGGGCCCGTAGGATGGTTTTTATCCTTTTTCGTTCATCTTTGTCGTAATGTAGTACTTTTCCCCCAACAATTTCGGCAGTTTTTCCGAGTTTATTTGTCTTGGAGGAGGCCGCAGCCCCCTAGGCCCCTCCCTTGGGTCCGCCCTTGTACCAGATTCGAACAGAATGTCGCCTGCGGTTGTAAAAGTGGTTACGTGCAGAAATTGTTCTTTCACCCGCAACGGTTTTTTTCTCGTTTGTAACCTCGAGCAAAATTTGAGGGTTTATTTTTGTTGGTTTATTTTTGCTGGCAGGTTTCTTTCCGGCGTTCACTTGGCTTGACGTAAACCACTCTGCCGTGCTTGCTCAATTTGTTCTTGCTCTTAATGTCGTGCGTTCTTTTAGTTACAATACTACGCAGAAAATATAAAAAGGTGACAATTTTTGGGTGAAAAGCCGTGACGCGAATAAAGTTATCAGCAGCACGCACACCCCCCCCCCCCCCCTTGTCCTCGAGAGGGTAGGGGCACACTTTCGGCTTGATCTTGCCTTGATTTTTGCCTCGTCTCGTCTGATGTTACAAGTTACTCAACTTTTTTTTCCTGATTGGAGGGAGGGGGGGAGGGACGGGTTGAGGCTTAATGGCACGCCGACAGCTAGTTCGTTAGCACTAACCTCAGTCATACTGAAAGTCACAGCGCAGTTCTTCCTGAAAGGCAGACGCGCAAGCCCATCAAACCACGCAATGCAAATAAATTATATTTTATAGAAGCGCTTCACGTTCCACGCGAAATACGTCAAAATGTGGTTAATTTATAAATTTATAATGTTTGACATTTTGAGCATAAACAGGTAGCGCTACAGTTCCGTAGATGCGTTGGTGGAAAAACCGGGGGTAACCTTTATGATCGTATTCGCTCAAAATATTTACGTTACGAAAGTTAGCTTCAGTACATAGGCTATATCTATACGCCAAGAAGAAATTAGTGCGAGGACAGAATAATTAATATTTAAATTATTTGTCCAGTTTTAGTCAGTTTTGCTGATTCTGCAGCCGACGCAGGAAGTTTTACGAATTGTACCCTGGGGCAGCAACAAACCCTAAAATTATTATCATGTTTTGACACGAATTTATGAATTTAGTAATGAGTTGGAAAAGTCAGAAAACAGCTGTATTTAAAAGAGGAGCGTTCAATATCACACGTCAGTAACCTCAACAAATATCATCAGGTCATTTAAATTAGGTACCTTTTTTTTGGAGTGTGTCGAACATCTGCAGCGAATTTTCAGAGAAAAAATTGGTTTTGAAATTCATTTCATCGTCTTTTCAGCTGCCTTGACAACGCCGTTGATATGCCCGGTGGGAAGCGCGTTGTAATTACAAGCATATTCCTAATGCCGGCACGTTGGTGGTAAACATTCAAACTTCAGAAATCCGTTGCTGATAGTCGGAATCTGCCCAGTAACGAATAAATTCTCAAAACTAAAGCGTATAAAGGGCCACCTGCTTTTATGAAGAAAAAGAGCTAGCTAGCTTTAAAGAAACAACTGACGCTCAGGCTGATTGTAGAATGACATTTGGAAGGATTTTAACTTGTTTAACTGCTCGAAGTGCTGCATGCTTACTCATTCATTCTTGGAAGAATTTTTTATTCTCTAGTGTTTTGCATTACAAATTTGAATTCATTTTTGTGATAATCCGTGACCATGATATTTTTCTTTTCTTTTATATGGCTTTTAACTTTTAGTATAGGTGTGGTTACGTAACTTTTTCGTAGCGTCAGAAGGGGAAAGCTGAAGCTACGGGCGAATGTAGAAGACCCTGCGGCCTGACTGAGGGAGATTCTCTTCCCGACTCGCATCCCATTTCTGTGGTACTTCGAAAAAGCTCGTGGGATACCACCCGGCGTTGACTTGGCTGGGGTAACCCTCACAAGGTTCATGGTGAGCGAGGGCCCTTAGTTATTTTTTTATTTTTCTGAGTGGCGCGTTGCCATAGTTGTCTGTTGATGTGAATGGGATGCATAATTTATATTTTCTTGCGCATTTTCTTGACTCTGTGACCTATTAAATAGTAAAAAGACGTCAGTAAGTGCAAAGGTGTTAATTTTCACAACGTTTCGCCTCCCATTTCAGTGTCGTTTTCAAGCAGGAAAATTAAAAACTAGAACACCAACAATGACCTAAAGGCGGGTGTACACTAGGCTATAGTTGACTGGTTCTGGTCGGGTAATGTGCAAGTCGAGTAGAATTGCTACTCGCCCTCTAGTCGCCCCGTAGAGTAGAGGTTTACATTGGGAAGGGTGTTGGGCGAGTAAAGGGTTAGTAGCGAGTCAACTCGACTCGCCTATTACTCGGCCCAGTCAACTAGCCTATAATGTACACCGGGCTTAGCTACGAACTACTCGCCACGCAATTCAAACGAAAGCAGTGGTTATAAAATAAGTTAAGGCGGATGTTCATTAGGCTAGTTGACTGGGCGAGTAATGGGCGAGCGGAGTTGACTTGCTACTCGCCCTTTACTCCCCCCCCCCCCGAGTAGAGGGCGAGTAGCAAGTCAACTCGACTCGCACATTACTCGGCCCAATCAACTAGTCTAATGTACATCGGCCTTAAACCTTTACAATTCTATAGAATGCAAAATAAAAAAAAAACAATCCATCAAATCTAAGGATACTAAACTAATCCGAGGTCTGCAGAACGAATGAGAAGGGGGCTATGAGCAGGCCCCCCAAAACAGGGGGGGGGGTCAGGTGGATCCGTGGTACCCAGACCCGGTCACTCACAAGGGCGGCGTTAGACCCGGGCCTACGTGCCCGGATAAAAATAACGGTGTTCGGGTCCGTCCCCTGGTAAAAATCATCATATCAAAAACCAAAACTGGTAAAAGAAGCCGCCGAGTTCCGAATGGTTCGGCCCTTCAAAGGAGTGATATTAACACACCAAAACATTCGCCAAGTTAATCGCACTGCTTAATAATTCGAAGGTTAAATGAAAACTAGAACATTGCTACTTTCGGTAGCAATGTTCAAGTTTTCATTTAACGTTCAAAATATTATTCGGTACGATTAAGTTGGCGTATGTTTTGGTATGTTGATATCACTCCTTTGAAGGGCCGAATCATTCGGAACTTGGCGGCCTCTTTTACCAGTTTTGGTTTTTGATATGATATCACTCCTTTTTTTTAATCATGTATTGACTCAACTCCACTACCGTGAAGATGAGTAATAAAGTGCCACGTCAAGATAAAATTGGTTTTCGACAATTTGCTACTATTTTTTGCCTATAGGCCGAACCATTCTCAACTTAGTCACCTCTTTATCGGCTTTTGGTTTGGTTTTAATTTTGTTGTAATTTGTTGTATTTAGTTAGGTTTAGTGTGTTGATATCACTCCTTTGAAGGGCCGAACCACTCTCAACTTGGTGGCCTCCTTACCAGTTTTTGGCTTTGTTTATTTTGCTTTATTTTTTCACTTGGTTTATTTTTCGTGAATTGGACGTGAATACAATTTCTTTGCAACGTTGTTTAGATTTAGTGTGATACGCTAGTGTGTGCGTAGGCACGTACGTCAGTATACACGTTCTCATTGTCGGAACTTTGGCCGTCCAATGAGAGACGATGCCGACAATACTAACAATGGTTATAACAATATTTTCGTACTTACGCGCCCTCCCACGCCTTCCCTGTTACGCCCCCAGGCTCCAAACCATAAAAGGTATGCAGTTCGTATTGTAGTGCACCCATTCGTCCAGTTTCATAGCTGGAAGCCTTCCCGTTATCTCGGAATCGATGAATAATCACCCTATGGGATTTAACATGGGGATGAGCGGACTAGCTAGCTAGCTAGCTAGTAACACATTTTCAACCTTATTGAGGGGCAGATTTTGCATTGAAAGCAGCATAGCTGGCATTCAAACATGAGTTAATTTTTGTCAGGTGGGTCATTGCTCTTGATTTCAACACAATTTAAGCTTTTGTTCCGCATGATTATTTTTCCCCAAATACCTGAAATGTGCCCAACTATGCTTCAAGATCTAGATACACGCTAGTGTGTCGCGCTAAGTTAGGCAACAAACATCACAACAAACATGACATCCAATTGTCGAGGTTGTAAACCATTGTAGCGCGACGCCATTGCGTCAGTGTCTTATTGTGTCAGTGCAATGGCGTCGCGCTACAATGGTTTACAACCTCAACAATTGAATTGATGTGATGTTTGTTGTGATGTTTGTTGCCTAACTTGGCGCGACACACTAGCGTGTGTCTAGATTATAAGTTGTCAAATTATTTGTTAAAAAGGTTTTCAATTCAGGTTTTCAGATTCAGAGTTAATTTGTTGAGAAGTTGTATAGGGTTTAAAAATAAAATTGAAAAATGGCTAAATGATCGTTTCTGACAAACATTTTTGAAGAGAACTGTACAAGGTACTAGAAAGGAGAAGTACCAAATTATGCAATATAGTTTATGGCTCTGATGGTTTTGTTTTTTAAATTGCTAGAAATGTATATTTTTTGTTGATGGATGGTATTGTAATGTTGCCACTAATAAGTGTTAGTTCACTTCGTGGCATCTTTCTTTCTTTAATAAAAAAAAAAAAAAAAAAAAAATTCTCGATCCGTCCTCTGCAGCACCACATTGACTGTAGATACAATGTTGTAGCTGGTAAGTGCTTCTTTTAAATATTCAATCACATTTTACAAACACAACATTCTGTTAGTAACAGTGTTAACTTATAAACAATTAATCAAGAGCATTTCAACATGTGTATGACAATCGTTGCACTGGCTGTTTTTTGAGAATTTTTTCCTTGTTGTCTGGTTTTTTTTCTATTAACTTGCCCGCTGGATATTAAAACCGTTAATTTAGGAGGATACAATACGTAGTATTAAGTTTAGCAGGACACGGTTGTAATTTCAAATAATTGGCACGACAGAGTGAAAAACTGCTTATAAAACACTGTGAACATGGTTTTAGGACGGTATTCTGAGTAAGTCGGGATCAGTACCTGGTGAGGGGGGGGGGGGGAGGAATGCCCCTTTTCCCCCATGTATTATATATTACGTACTTTGTACAAAGCGGGAAGGTCTTAAAATGGCCCCTTATAATCTAGAGACACGAAAAACTTAAAAGAACACAAAATATTTGCTCCCTCCCCAACGAACACATATTATGCTTGGTAGAACTTTAAAGCATCATGATCGCAATAAGGAGGTAGAGTAATACCATCCCTCCCAACCAAAAGTCAAAGTCTGGAAAATGGACCTTTCTCTGTAGGATGGACGAACTCCAAATAGCCCCCTCAAAGAACGATTTTCAAAGATCCTTTTGCCCCCCCCCCCCTCCCAATAAATTCCTAGATCCGAGCTCGGAGTAGTATAGGCGTGTCCAGCTAGTAGTGCCGGTGTAGAAATTCGGACCTGACGCCGCCCCTGGTCACTCAGGGGACCCGCACGGCCTGAAAGAGTCCCCCCCCCTCTCTCCCCAATTATAAGTTATAGGACTATGAGTAACGTATTCGATTTGTGCGTATTGTGAATTTTTCTACTCCTAATATAAAAAAGGCGGATGTACATTAGGCTAGTTGACTGGGCCGAGCACTGGAACGTGTCACTGGTAGGCCTATACGAGTGTATCCGCATGCGGGTTGCTGTAACTTCCCCCACTTTACCGCCAGGTGGAGTGCAGTCGTCTTGTAAACGTAACTCGCCCGCTGACTCGCATCAAAATATTAAACTTGTGGATAGTCAACTGGCATACAAGTAGCGAGTCAAGTGCGCTATCACTGTCGGGTTTGAGTAGATGTTCACTTTGGGAGAGTAAAGGGCGAGTAGCAAGTCAACTCGACTCGCACATTACCCGGCCCAGTCAACTAGCCTAATGTACATCCGCCTAAAACTTCAATCCAACGGCAACGAGCATAGAGCAGGAGCACTCCAGTGCAAGCATGTCAGCCTGTTGGGCAGTGAAACCCTTCAAACGTAAGTAGCAGCTCAGATTAATGAATGAATCAACTCGCTAAGTACAATTTGTGGCCGACGAATATTTTATATACGGTAGTGTAATTTTTTTCCGAATTCAGTCGGGAAAATGGGAAGGCCGCTGTTATGGTTAGTCCCAGGCACAAAATTTGATGTGGGGACCCTGGCTATGACGTTGGAGTTTAACTGATAAAGGAATACAACAAAGAACCTGAATCCGGTGGTATAAGGTGACGAACAGGAGGTAGTGTTGCTTGCAGTGTTTCTAAATTTAACGATGGTGTGGTGTTAGTAATCTGGAAGTGAATTTTTAGGCTTCTTGGCTAGTACTGGATTCATGCTCTGTGTGTTTTTAATGTTGAACGAGTAAGGTTCAACACCCCCCCCCCCCCACACCCAACACCCAGGAAACCTCATTCCAGCCCGACATTTTAAAGGTACGATTTCTAGCAGCATTCCGTGTAGCCAACCTGGATGCACAGCATGAAGGCCAGAGTAAAGGGGGCGGGGGGGAGTGGGTGAGCGTCATGACCTTGCTGTAGATGCGCCAACCTCAGTCACAGTGCAGTGTGGTACGGTTTACCACTGCGCCACACATGACAGAGGAGTAAATAGGGTATTTCCAAGCGTGTGAGGTCGTAAAATTCGAACTTACAGAAAACTTACAGAAAACACCAGAAAACTTACAATCGTTCAAGACTAAAAATACACAGAGCATGAATTTAGTAGTCAAGTAACAAAGATTCTCTGGCTACTTGACTACTAATAATCACCTTTAAATTTAGAAACCGTCTGCATTCATTTAACAGTTTTTGCCCCGTTATAGGCGTTTGTGAAAATGTTAATAGTCCACGAGCCATAACAAACCCCAGTATCCTTCTAGTGCACTAAATTTTCCTAATTTTAATTACCTGTATACGCATGTTGCGTGTAAATGGGTGTTGGACATTTCAAATGAGTAGCTTAGTACCAGAAGTCGACCATTTTCTTTTCTAAAACCGTATTTTTCGATAAATTATTGGTTTCGTTTCTGCTCACCCGATTTTAATTTTCTTTGCACCACTGGTAAGGTATTAAAAAAAAGGGTGGTTTTCAAAAGCTCAAGAGGAAATTCCCTGATTTTTCCATGTTTTCCAGACCAATACTGACATTTTCCCCTGATTTTTTCCCCGATCGGTCGAAGGTGGTACATTACAGGACTAAAAAAAAATTATTTTTTTTCACTTTTCTCTCAAATCACAATAACTGGTATGGTATCGCTTTGTTATTGTGCGCGCGGCGTATCTTGAGTGCTGCACATAATTTTTGATCGGCTACGTCTTTCTGGAGGGATCGGCTCTAATCGACGGCCGCCATTGTTTTTGCAACTATTTTGGATATCAACAAGGCACTCTGCTACCAAAAACATACAATCGATTATTTGTGTTCATTCTGGGGCGAACTCAAGATGTGCCGCGGACACTATAACTGGTATTGGTAAAGAGCAGGAATGCCATAATCTAAACAAAACTAGAAACACACTTAACACCTAACGTCCAATATTACTTAAGACCTAAAAGAGTTTTTGCTTTATCAGCAATGAAACGAAAAGAAAATGATTTTGAAATTCCCTGACTTTCACTAGTATGTTTTACCAAATTCCCGGATTTTCCCCTGACTTTTCCAGACTTGATAAATTCCCTGAATCTGGCCGGTTTTTCAGGTTTACCAGGTAGAACGCCATCCTGTAAAACCAGCTATACGTTCGATCCCCACAAATCTAAATGTTATCTACTAGCCTAAATGTGATTTGGCGGTATGCCGTTAGGGGTTAAAATGCAGAATATCTCTAAAATGGTTCCTTTTCATAAGGTGGTATAAGGAATTAAAATAAAAAGAAAATAAAAGGAAATAAAAAGAATGCTGAAAACCACATTCGTTTATCACCCCCCCCCCCCCCCGCCCCTATTAAAAGTCATCTTATCCGAATGGCCAGCCACGTCCAGAAATATATTAAATTATACAAAGAACCCGAATCGGCGGAATTCCGCCACTCAAAACACACGGACTCCTTATTATAAAATAAAACCCCAATAGCCCCCTTCTCACTCGATCTGCAGACCTGGGGTTAGTTTTGTATTCTTAGATTTGACAGCCAGGACTTTCTGCTCCAGAATTCTGCTCAAAAAATACAATCTTTTTTTCTTCTGTTTTTCTCTTACCCATGCATTCTATGGGATTGTAAAGGTTTAGTTCTTTCATACAACCACTGCTTTAGTTCGAATCACATGGCGAGCAGTTCGTAGTTAATGTTGTTGTTTTAGTTTTCACCTTCCCTACTTAAAAACGACACCGAAATTTTTTTTTTTTTTTTTTTTTTTCGTTTAATTATTCTTTGAGCCTTAAGTCAGCCGAAGCAACTTAATGCTTGTATGGCTGAACCAGCTCAATTTTGAACATTACCAGACTTTTAGAGAAGAAGAAATATCTGGTAAAGGGAGGTGCCAACCCGGGGATTCGATCCGGGAAACCTCCGATCATCGTAGGGGCCGAAAGATAGTCCAGAATTTGCCAGAATAGTTCCCATAACTGCTGAAGGAGCATGGTAGCCTCTCACGCTACCCTGGCCGGCAGTCCTGGCGGGGACTTTGCCAAGGTCCCCTTTCCAAGGGTTCGACCAGATCCGCAAACCTCCAGCAACCAGGCTGAGCTCTCTCACAACTCAGCCACGATGACCACGAAATGGGAGACGAAACGTTGTAAAAATTAACTCCTCTGCACTTGTTGCCTTCTTTTTAGCCTACTATTTAATAGGTTACATAGTCAAGGAAAAACTCTAGAAACTACAACCTCCTCTGCATCCCATTCTCATCAACAGTCTACTGAGAAGAATAAAAAATGACCAAGTCCCCTCGCTCACCGTGAACCTTGTGAGGGTTACCCAGCGACCACACAAGCAGGCACAACCCATGGCCAGAATGGTCCAGGCCGGATGGTAGACGCCAGAATGGCACTATAACCAGGGACGTAAAGGTTTGCTGTAACACGCCGTTTGCCTACCAATCAATTGGGTGGCAAATGGGGCTACTTAGCTGCTCTTAGGCGTACCTTTTGTATACAGAGGCCGCTACATAAAGCCGCTGACCCTTCTCTGAAGTTCCAATTCTTGGAAGGAAGGGGTTTCCCGACCTCTTAGGACGACGTCATTATGAAGCAGTTGGAGACTGTATAAATAGGTTTTCTCTCGCCATGCTGGAGCGTTTTAATTCCGACTTGCGATATCTTTCCGACTACAACGGAAGTTTGGGATTACTTCACTACGGAATCAACTCCGTAATCAGGGTGGCGGAGTTGAAAATTCAGGGAATTTATCAAGTCTAGAAAAGTCAGGGAAAAATCAGGGTATTTGATAAACATATACTGAGATTCAGGGAATTTCGACATTTTTCGGAAAGTGGTTTTCCTCTATAAAGATCAGCTAACGCTTATTGCACTTCTCACTTCTAAAACCTTCACTTGCATCAGTTAAAATTATCATGTTCTTTTTATTTCATTTCCGATAAAGCAAAACTCCTTAGGCCTAATTAAGGCGAAGCAATGCGATGTAGTTATTGAGATTTGAGTGAAATGTGAAAAAAAAATTTCTGGCCCTGTACTGCATGGTCTTTGACAGAAAAAAAAAACATCAGGGGAAAATGTCAGAATTGGTCTGGAAAACCTGGAACACCCGGAAAAATCTGGGAATTCCATCATGTGGTTTTAAACGCCACTATGGTAATGGACTCTGTAGTGACCACTTTTACATGGGATTATTTGGAACTTTAAATAGTCACATAAAGAAGTAGAGCTGGGTTAACATTTAGCTCAAAATACTAGTAAACTTAAAATAATAGGGTAACTTATGGCACGCCGTTTTATTTAAAAACTAAATGGTAGCAATAAAGAAAATACAATTCCCGATATCGGAATATCTCCCTCTATTCCTGACATCGCAAATGCAATTTCCGATATCTAAAATTACATTTGCGATATTGGGAATTCATGCGTATGTTTTTGATATCCAGAATAGTATTTCCGATATCGAAAATTCAATTTGTGATATCGACAATTTTAATTCCAATATCAGAAATTAAACTTCATTTTCCGATATCGTAAATTGAATTGCAGATATCACAAATGCTATTTGCAATATCGGAAATTGAAGCCAATTCCCGATATCAACAATTAGAATTTCCGATATCGCAAATTCAATTTCCGATATCGCAAATTAGAATTTCCGATATCAGAAATAGAATTCCAGACATCTGAAATAGAATTCCCGATATCGGAAATGCCTATTTATTCCTGATATCAGAAATTGTAATTTCTGATATCGGATGTTTTAATTTATTTTTTGATATCGGGAATTCGATTTTCGATATTGGAAACTATAATTTCTTATATCACAAATTTAATTCAGATATCACAAATTATATTCCGATATCGCAAATTAAATTCCGATGTCGGAAAAAGAATTTCCGATATCGGCAATTGTATTTGCGATATCGGAAATAGATATTCCGATATCGGGAATTGTATTTTCGTTATTGCTAGCACTTATTTTTAAATAAAACGGCGTGCCATAGTAACTGACTCACTTTTATCCCTAGACAAGTGGGCTCTGATTGAACATCCTGTGTAAGGTAATCGAACATGTACGTGTTTATTTATCGATCGTTACAGCACCCCACGGGCCTTTTCGAAGTACCACACAACTTCTCCTTCACTAAGGAAAGGGGATGACAGTCGGGTAGAG
>JAHWFP010136967.1:0-14349 GCA_023313725.1 Lithobius niger | reverse complement strand
AGACGAGATGGCCATACATCTTGGATCTCAACTGTTAAGACGAGATGACCATACATCTTGGATCTCAACTGTTAAGACGAGTTGATTTTACCTCAAGAAAGAAACATTCAACACGACGACATGACAATTATTGATTCAACACTTGACTGATGACACACACTGAAGTTTATTTCCGTTCTGACGGAAACCTTTCAATTGCAGATGTTTCTATTGAGTTTGTAGAAGAATATTGTGGTGTCTATTTTTTCAACACTTGTGTAAAAATAGAAGAAATTGACATTCAGCACAGTTCACAATTTCGTTATGTTGTCATGCAATAGCATTAATAAGTAATTGCCATTCCTCGAATATGACGATGAACCACGTGTTTAATTTCAGTTGAACTTAGAAATCGTTACTTAACTGTGATTTTTTGCTGTCACCATGGAAAGACAAGCTGACTTGGTAACCTAACAATTTAAGCTCAATAAGAGCCTTTTGACTGCAACAATCATAACAATACAATATTACTCAATCCAGAGTAGTATCCATTGCTGAGTAAACTAACAGTTATCTCAACAAGAATAAAAAAAGAGAAGACATGCAAAGCAGCCGACGATACTACCAATACACAACACAAAAAGAGCCAAATTTTCGGTAAACTCATATGCACGTTTTCACGGGATATCTAGAAATTGTCTGCATAAAAGCAAGATGCGAATTAAAACGCTTTATACCCTATACAGCAGTGACACGACGTAGTATAATTGTATATAACTCTATGGTGGAGCCTTAATGGGTTAGCTGCAAGGGACTCTGCAGAGAGAAACAGAAGGGCGTCATACTGAAGCCGATGCTGTTATGAGTGATTTCTTAAACTGAAAACGCGCGATTTTAGTTGTTGGAGAAAACAACGTTATTTTAAGCCTAAGAAATCCGCTCTTCCGTTGTTTTTCCCTCCATTTTTATGTAGTGCACCCTGTAGTTATGCCTTCCAAAACCCATACTGGTGCCAATATGGCGGCAAAATGCCACTGCTCTATTGATAGTAGGATTAAATGAAAAAGCAAACATGCATTGCAATAACCTGATAGTAATGTTAGTGCAATTTCTCAGTCAGTTCAGGAGCCGCTAAAACATTTGTGTTTAATTGTGTGTTCATTGTTGGAAAATATAACCACTGCTTTCTCACCTGGTTTGCTCCCTTTTGCTTGAAGTGCTCCATGGGGAAAGGACATCTTAACCTTGTCACTCTTCATTTTTTAATTGAAACATTAGGGCGTTTCAAACAATGTTGTTGTAACCTTGATTGTGAGAACCTGCCTGTCAACGATGTCTACAGCCGAAGTTTGCTTTATCTTTTGCCAACACTGTATTGTTGCCCTCGTCCATACCTCCATTATTTAATGCCCTTTTCGGCGAAGGAAAGCCCAGCTAAAACAATACGCAACAATGTAAAACCCCATTGTTGCCGGGAAAGCCCGCACTTTCATCTGAAGGCGGGAAAGAGTGCGGGCATTTCCTAGGGAATGCCCGGGGTTTGAAAAACAGCTTATTTTAACAAAACAAAACAAAAAAAAACACGTTTGAAGTAGCAAAGCACTACATTACAATGCCGTTACATTTACGTAATGATTACGTAATGACTGTAAAATGGTTACAATTTTTAATCACCAAATGTTTGACCGGGTTTTCATTTGTAACGCTCCGGCCTGATACATTTGCTACGACGATCAAAATACCAATGATATTTGCTTGCATACCACGGCTACTTTTCTTGTACTGTTGTAAGGATTTCAAGTTACGGTGGCCAGTTGTTTCCACAATGAGCTGCTCTTCTACGTTGGGTCGATACAAAGTTGTTGCTGACACGAATGTTGTGATTGCTTAATTAGCCATCCAACTTAGCAATTAGCATTTGTTGCAACATTTTTGACGATGTTGCCCGGAACATTTTTACCCACGGGGCGGTTGTAATACAAAATGTTATTTGTTATTACAGCATTTCTTTTTGGGGCAAAAATACACTACCTCGGTATTTGCATGTTCGGGCCAATAATTTGATACAGCCTGTGCACGTTGCCAGGACAACGAGAAGGATTGTCGGGAAGAGAAAATGCCTTGACTCTCTTGGTTGCACTTTTATATGTTTCAAATAAATAAGCACAAAATCCTGTAAATTATATAAAGGAAAGAGGAAAACAAGCCAAACAGCAAAAATAATACACTAGAATTAACGTACAGTGAGCCACCTTTTTGGAGTGGCATGACCCGGATTCAAACTAGCAACCCAATTCGTTCCCAGATCACTGACATAGCTGTCGGCTTGTTTTCTTCTTTCCCTTTATATGTTTTAACCCACGTTGATTTATTTTTGAAACGTTGAATATGTATTCAAGGTATTCTCGCCCATTTTCATTTGACCTGCTAAAAATTTGTTGTCTTTGTGTTAAAGTTCTGTCCTCATTTCTGCCACGCAACGCACAAACATGCACATCGAAAAGCACAAACACGGAATACGATAAGACATTTTGATCATCAGTAGCCTACTAAGAATTTTAGTTTCCCGCAACACGTTCAACTATTTTCGAATCTTTACCAATAATGTAAAACAATGGTCCGTTATTTCAAGAACGTAACAATACCAAGTTCTTTGAAAGCATAGAACGTCTGCCAACAATAGCCGACAATGGGAACGAGCTCTTCGCCGTAATGGGCATTAAGTCGGATAATGACCGAAAACCTTGTGCATTCCTAAACAATGGCCCTCGGGACGCTGCGCGCCCTCGGGCATTGTTTAGGCATTGATTAGGACCGCGGTTTTCGGTCATTATACTTTACGTATATTTCTCCATCTTTGTTACAATCCGCCTCTTTAATGCAGCATTCTTTGATGCGTGGCATTTCCCCGCTCTTGTTCCCCTATCTTTGTTAAGTCAAGCCATCTCTACACATAAGCTATCTCTGGACATAAGTGTCAGTTCTTGATTGTAGTGTTCTGTGGTATTTTGTAGTATTTGTAATAGAGCGTACGGCCCAGAGCCACAGCTCTGACAACAAATCCATTCATTCTACAACGTTTCCCTTTGAGGCTGTATCCCTCCTCCCACCTTCTGTCCCCGTCTTGCTCACCTCTGAAAGGAGGGGTATTTACCGCAGTAGGTAAAGCTATGCCGCCATCTTGGTTCCGCCCGCCAGTAAGCCCACCTGATGCCAATTAGGCGATAAGGCTCTACTCTTGTCCGCGATTTTTTTTTTATTTTTGCCAGAAAGTACAGATGTATGATAATGTCTAGATTTGGGGTTTGTTCAACATCTCTGTAATGTGTGGCACAAGTGGCAACCCGGACCACTGCACTGTGATTGAGTTGGAGCTAGTGGCCTAGCTGTTGACGCGACATTAAGCCTCAATACCCCCCCCCCCTCCTCCCCCAACTGAACTTTTATTCTATGGGATGATGTTAGTTTGTGCGTCGATGCAGACCAACGACAAAAAGGATTATGACTATAGGGACGTCGCTGGACATTCAACTAAAGCCACAACAGAGCATTTGCAGCCTTTATAATGGTATCGTAATTGTGTACTTCAGCTCACTTATGAGGAGGAGGTTACACGTTGAAAAAGCAGCACTGTGGCCTGACCTCTAGGTCAGACTGACTGACCGAACTCGATGAAACAATAATGCTGTTGGACCGCTTCAAATGTGGAGCTTGAATCCTTCCTAAAGAGTCCAGGATTCGGAGTCGGCCAGGGTCCAGACACTCCAGGAAGATTCACTTTAGACCTCTAACCGACATTTTTTCCTGCGCGGATAGATTCGTTGAAGCCATTCCAACAGCTAGGCCCTTGAGGGAACGACCCTGAAGCTCTGAAACCGTAGGAAGGAGTTGGGAGTGTCAGGGATGGGCGATATTTACGCAGCGTCCCAACACAGTGCTATTACATCTGAATACTCAGACAACGACAAGTATGCATAGGATATTACCCGTTTTCCGAGTGCTGAGAGCTAACAATGGCGAGACGCGCAGCGTCGAGACATTGTTTGGATCTCAGCACGAGGAAAGCGGGTGATATCCTATTTATTACCCGGTTTTTGCCTCTCAGTCCGACGACTGTTGGCTGCCTTTGGTCGCGCTCGGTGATTGTGTGTGCTCGCGCTCGGTGATTATTGCAGGCGGAGCCATATTTCTTGTTCCTTTTAGTCTTCTGTACGCCGTAACCGGGGAGAAGACTATTGCAACGACTTTGTCCGTCCGTCCGTCCGTCGCTTTTTTCATTTTTCAACTTCGCAACAGTACCAGATATTGACGACCATTGTTTACAAGGTCCATTGTTTACAACGTCCATTGTTTAATAGACTGCTTCGACGTAACTAAATTAAATAATAACAGCAGTTGTAGTGCATGATAGAGGTGTGCGCCTCAACATTGGAAGTGGAGGAACCGTACAAAAGACCGGTGCGACTAGGCAGTCGCTGTAGCCGCTTGTTTTGTTATGGTAAAACAATTTATGGAGTTTCAGGATCCATTTGACTTCTGTTTGACTTACCCTAAGTTGAAGACAATACGGTTTCAATACTGGCTTATCAGGTAAAGCAGTAGAAGATGTCGCTAACAAAGACGATGGTAACAATAAAGATCACTTAAGACACATGTTTTCTGGTGGAACGATTAATTTTAATGAAGGTTGCAACGTTATTTTCAATTTTAAGTAGCCTATGATTTAATTGGGAAACTAACATTTTTCAAGTCTTAAAACGCATAATGCACTCGCCGCATTAATTAACTGTGGTTCATGACATTTAAATAAAAAAATACTTGCTTAATAATTTTTATTATTTTTATTTTGGTTTGTGCCGTTAATACCATTCCAATTACCAGTGTATAATTTACGAATTCGTTAATTTGCTGTGGTTGCTGACACTTTAAAAAATTAATTCTTAAAGTTTTTTAAAATTTGTGTATTGCCGGTCTATAATAATCATGAATGCATCCGCCATTTAAGTGCTGAGAGCCAATCCGCCATTTTGATGCAAGAGATCGGCTCTCAGCACTGCAATGGCGGATATATAGCACTGTGCGTTCTAGTTTCATTGTTGCGCTCCTGCATCGGTACTTAGTGTTAAAAGAGGACTGAGAGGCAAAAATCGGGTAATAACTCGGACGTATAGGACCTTTATCGATAGCTAGAGCACACGTGAACTATAGAACGCACATGACAAGACATGCCTGAAAATCCCTGTATAGTTCACGCGCCCTCTGGAGAATCTCACGTAAACACAAATATTTTAGTGGCTCATGAACTGACTGACAAATTGCAATAACGTTACTATTTGGTTGTTGCAGTGTTTCCTATTCTTTTTAATCCGCTCAGCTTGTTGATGCAGTCACCGGGAAGAGGTGGTGTTAGCCCGTTTGCACATTGGTCACACCAACATTACTCAGCTTCCTTTTGAGGGGGTTATCCCTCCTGAATGCCATTGGTGTCGCCAGCAACTTACGGTCCAGCACGTTCTTGTCGATTTCCATTATCTTGATGGTATTCATCGCCGTTTGCACCTTCCGTAAGACTTGGCGCTTTGATTTTGCGATGAGTCTGTTCTTCTGTCCGGAATACTTCAATTTTTGCAGGAGGTACAGATATAAGATCTAGTTTTGGGGTTTGGTTAACATCTCTAATGTGTAGTGCAGTGGTATCCTGGACCACTGTACTGTGACTGAGTTCGACGTGAATGGCCTAGCTGTCGAAGTGCTGTTAAGCCACAATCCCCCCCGCCTCGTTTTAATCAACTCAAAACCTAAACTGGTATAAGAGAAGCCGCCAGGATTCCAAAAAGGGTCGACCTTTGAAGGTAGTGATATCATTCCACCAGGGAAAGGCCGCTAACGTTAACCCTTTTAGCCAAGTTAATCCCACCGTCGAATGCTAGTTCAAAAATAAAGGAAAACTAGAACATTGCTACTCGCTGTAGCAATCTTCAAGTTTTCATTTAATGCCTCAATTATTATTCGGTGCGTTTAACTTGGCTAACAAGATTAACCTTGGCGGCCTTTTCCTTGTTGAATGATATCGCTGCCTTCAAAGGCCGAACGTTTTGGAAACTTGGCAGCTTCTCTTATACCAGTTTTTGTCCTAGGTGGATATCAGAACTTTCATTGGACATATTATTTGTTTGTTAGTCTGTACGATTGTACGCCTACTCCTCTAGAAGTAAGGCCCCTGGGAAGGAGAGAGTAGGGCTAAATGAAAGATTGAGAGAACAAAGCGAGAACCGCATTCAAAATGTTTAATTATTTGGTTTTCGTGAAATTCGTTTGCTTTGCTCGCTCAATCCACGCACTTTCGTGATTCAGAAACGCGAATGTCCGACACCTGTTAAAACCTGTAGGGCTGCATCCGCTTTTTCCATGCAGTCAGTTGAAGCAAAACCAATTTTAAGGTCCATTCGTAGCCTGATGGAAAATATGTCGTCCTTTTCAACAGTAACTTTGCCTGATAGAACTTTGACGTCATGAACAGTTTTCAGAACTGTTTTCCGCGTATTTGAGGGTTAAAAAAGTTACAGAAATTAAAATACGCTTATCCGAACTTAATTTAATTATCTTTTGTTTAGCGCTTTCTCTACGCTTTGTAAGTGCCTTAGTTCAAGAGTAGTAGAGGTACACGCACGCACATCGTAAGTTTTTAATGATGTAGATAACTTTTAGGTATGTCTGGTATGTATGAGCTTTGCGGAAACTTTAAGTTTTTATCCAGTGCATTGGTATCCTTGGCTGCTTTGTGTGCAGCTGTGTGTATCCTAGTGAAATGTCTGAATGATGAAAATAAAAAATGTGGATTAAATTGCCAGGTATACATACACGCATCGTAAGTTTTAATGATGTAGATAACTTTTAGGTAAGTCTTGAAAGTAGATAACTTTTATTTGTCTTGAAAAAGAAAATATGAGTTGTGCCAAAAATTTGGCTTTTCATTTTGTGTATTGATATCCTTGGTTGGTTTGTGTGCAACTGTGTGTATCCTATAGTTGAATGTAATATGTGCCGAAAATTTGGGTTTTTATCTTGTGCACGTTGTATACTTGGCTGCTTTGTGTGCAACTGTGACTGAATGTTGAAAATTACAAATTTGGATTTAATTGACAGTCTACCCAACGATAACATGACTTAAAAAAAAAACATCGTAAGGAAGTAAAAGGTACTCTATGACAAGCACGAACTCATAACTACCTTTAAATCCACACACTTTCCAACATGGCCACTTCCTGCGGCAAAAAAAAAACAAACATATTCCATATATGGTACTTTGGGCCGTCTTTTCTCAGCAGACGACAGCTCATTTGTTCATTCTCTTACCCCTTTGGCTAACATTAATACTCGACGTCCAAAGTGTGTGTCACAGCCAAGCGACCCAGCGGTTGCCGCAGTTATAAAAGGATTAATAGCTCAAAACCAACTCTGGTGACATAATTAAATTTGATCGCTGCGTGCCACACGCTTAGATTGGAAGATGGGGTCTTGTTAAGTGCACATCACAATAGAATGTCCTGCTCCATTGTAGCCATCCCCCCACCTCCATGCACTCCCTCTCTGAACCCTTCTGGCATCGAGGGGCATCGAGAGAAAGAAAGGGGGGAACAAACTGCACGGATGACAGCAAAGGGTTTAGTTTACCATAGCCCATAATGCAGTTTTGTTTAATGAATTCGCCTGCGTGGCCACACAGTTCAAATGGCACGGAATAATTCGATTAGGATGGTCGTGTGCCGGGGGTTACACATATTTATTAGCATGTCAGAAGTTGAGTCGTGAGAAGCCAAGCGGCAGGACTGATTAAGGATGCCTGCCTTAATGGAAGTTTTGTTGTTGGTGTATATTTTTTTATACTATTTTTTTTTTTTAATTTCTCAGTTGGATTTTGATCCATTGTGCTTTGATAGTTTGTGACTTTTATGCATTTACTCAACGCGACATCCTCTCTAGTTGTTAGATTTATTATCGGCTGTGAAGTTTAAAAAAAAAACAGAAAAAGAAAATGATTGTGCGTCGGAAGGACAGCAGAATTCATATGCTGTAAAAATTAGGCCCTAATGACACAGCACGTCGTGTACCACACAAATCGTGTGTTGGTAGTAGACACAGCATATATGCTGTCGATACACACTTACGACACAGTTTGTGTACTAGTTGTACATTTTTAGTACAGTTTTTGGATAAACTTTTTTAGTATATATTTTTTAATAATTTGCGGTAAGTTTTTTTATTTGGGGGGGGGTGAAGGGGTGGAGGCTTAATGGCGCGTCGACAGCTAGGTTATTTACACTAACCTCAGTCACAGGCACACATTACGCCACTGCGCCATACATTAATGAGATGTTAAACCCCAAATCTTAACATAAATTAAATTAAATTAAACCAATACCAGAAGAAAGCAAGCTTATGTAAGCGATTCACAACAGAACCTACAACAAAAACACTGTAACACTGAGTTATTATGATGTCTGCGGCCTTTCTTGAGTTCTCTGCAGAAAGACCACAGATAATCGAGTAGCAGAGTGCCTTGTTGATATCCAATATGGTTACAAAAACAATGGCGGCCGTCGATTAAAGCCGCCCCCTCCAGGAAAACGTAGCCGCTCAAAAAATATTTGCAGGACTCAAGATACGCCGCGCACACAATAGATCGTATTGTCTCTTCCAACTGCTGGTTGAAGGTGCTGTCACAACACTTTCTGGAAGTGAGTTCCAAGAATGAATTGCTCTCACAGTGAAACAAGACTGTCCAACAATGGTGCGGATTCGTGGTTTCGTCAACTTCATGCTGCGTCCTCTGGTTTGTATGGCAGTCAATGTTGAAAAAACTGGTCGACAGGCAAATTGAGTTTGCCAGATAGTATTTGACGAGTCTTTATAATGTCACCTCTTAAACGCCTATCAACAAGGTTTGACAGAACGGGACAGAAAGCCAATTGGGCTCGATAAGTGTTGAATAAATACGGATGCAAACCTATTTACGTTGCTTTTTGGACTTAAATGTCAGACTGAGTGGGGAATCGAACCCACGACCATTGAAACCAAAGGCCGGAGTCCTACCACTCAGCCATACTGTCCAAATGGCCAAAAGGAAACGTCCATAGGAAGCATGTAACACGCATACATATACATATAATCATACACTTTGGCCATGTCAGTATGGCTGAGTGGCAGGACTCCGACCTTTGGTTTAAATGGTCGTGGGTTCGATTCCCCACTCAGGCAAAGGAAGGCAAGGCAAACCCTTCAGTGAAGAACAGTGCCTGGTGACGGCTCTATGAACTTGTTCCAACCTGTAAATATCACTATTGTATTGGGGTGACCAGGCGTGTACACAGTATTCAAGTTTTGGCCGGTAAACGTCATACACAATCTTCGTGTATTTGTAAGTGTCCACTCATGATTTGAAATAGACTTTAGAATAAAAAATGTTTTCCGAACATCATTCACAACTTGTTGCACCTAATTATGGAATTTACATACATCTGTACCTTTTGCAAAAATTAAAAAAATTAAACAAAAAATCCCGGTCAGGAGGACAGACTTATCTCCCAATTGACGCGCTATGTCTCGCGGAAGATGGAAAAGGCGACGAAAACCATCAAAATGATGACATTCAATTTCAACGAGTAAGTGGGCCGGTGACACCAATGACATTCAGGAGGGATACCTCCCGTGAAAAGGAAGCAATGAGTACGGCTGGTGTGACCAATACGGAAGCGGGCTAATACCACCTCTTCATAGCGAATGCAGCGATAGGCCGAGGCCCATTACTGGAGAGTGTCTTCCTGGAGGGAACGGGGCATGTAATTCATTTTGCAGTTTCCAATAGTATATTTAAATGTGTGTTTGACTTTATCCACATGGATAGAGCACCGTCAATAAGACCAACCGCTGCCAGTTGCTAATGGCAACCGAACGACGCGTGCCGCCATCTTGTAACGGAGGTGATCATTCGCGTTTGAAGCAAGCAGACGACGTTTGGCTGGTTTAGCTTCGCCCAACTCGGTTACAAATGGCTGAATTGCTGTAAATCTAAAGAAGGACGAACCCATCTGCACCCGTTCTTTGACGCAACCCAAAATCCAACAATTGTAAACCATTTTGATGAAAAAAACATGGCATCAGCGCTGATCACAGCGACAAACGAAAATAACAAAATGGCGGCAGGGTGATCTTTTTTTCCCTCTACTACAACGGGCCAATCCAGAAGCCAGGCATCCAAGGTCACGCGATGACAGTGCCGCAGCGACTGTAACATCTATTGCCATTGCTCTATAATAAGATGTAATCTAAAAATGTTGTAGTGTGCCGTACCTAAGGCTTTCTGTTTTACTTAATACTACATTGAAGGTGTGTCACCCTCCCAGCCGAATTCATGACGGCAGAAGTTGAGAGGGGGATAATTTTGCTAAACTTCGCAAAATTCCGTTGATCGTTTACATGCCACAACCAGCATGAGCACGAGGCCTCGCTGGATCCTTCTCTTCCCGATAATGCCAGGGGTGACTGAGGTCAGACTCGATCTGGGATTTCTTGAACAGGAGACAGTTGTGTTGACCATCAGGCTACCTTGCCCCAGACTTAACGCTACCACTACACACATTGTGTACGGCTTGCATTCAATTGGTGTGTAGGCTGAGATGGTACATAGTGGGGAACTATGAAAAATCGAACACAACAACAGAAATGATCTCGAGTGTAACAGTCATCTAAATACATTTTATTTTTTAAAACACAAAGTGAGAGGAGAGGACTATATTTTAAAAATAGTTTTTCAACAAGGCAAGGGATGATTATAAAAAAAATATTTTTAAAGAAACTGGATTATGTTTGAATACGCAAGTTAATCCGTGCTAAGGGGAGGGGGGGGGGGTGCTGTGAAAAATTCAGATCCTCACGGCATTTAGATTGCAGCTCATGGAAATTTTTTTTTTTTTTTTTTTTTAGTTTACTACCCCCGACCGCATTGCATTTTTTTTCTCGCTGTGGGTATACCTAATTGTTTATTTAAAAATAATAATAACGTATTGATGATCTTGAATCCGAGCGTGGCAATTTTATTTTGACATCTAAACTCATTTACAAGTCATCCTGGACGTATTTAGCAGATATTTTCTCCTTTTCTGCATTAATTCTGTCGTTTCTTTCGAACGTTAAGTAGATGAGCAAACGGATAGAACGATCCGGGGGCATTCGTATTGCGACGCTAGAGGTAAAATTCTTGGACCGTCGCAAGACGAGCTACTGCGAAAGCATTTGCCAAGAATGTTTTCATTAATCAAGAACGAAAGTTAGAGGTTCGAAGGCGATCAGATACCGCCCTAGTTCTAACCTTTTCAAGTATTTTTTCAAGTACATGGTCATCTATATACAATCCCTCTTCTTTCTTTCGTAAGCGATACTATCTAGGTGAAAAAAATATATATTATTTTTTCTTTGACTGACCAATCAACGGAGGCGTACAACAACTTCTCCCCGTAAAATCACCCTGTACCTTGCACAACAAATGAAGTGAACGCGGATGCTTTTGAGAACTTGAACTACTTTGCGTAGAGGGTAGGAGTTTCTAATTCCATGCCAATCGTGGATTCTCAGCAGTGAATTTTCGCCATTACTTACAGACACCCAAAACATGATGTCACGTAAGGAGAAAAAAGTCGAAATCGATAAGAACTAAGAAGGAAGTAACAAACACCTGAACGACTCCAGTCACGTCCTTGCTAGTTGGTGACTGGAGTCATTGAGGCTTTCGGTCGCATCGCTCGCTCAACTAATTTTCTGTTTTATTTTTTCTTATCCTCCAGGGTTTTTCCCCTTTATTTTTTTTCCAAGGGGGTGAATTCCTGGAAGCGGCTGAATAAGCTTGCGACAACATCATCAGGGACAGATGGGGTCGCGCAGTTCACTCATCTTCTTCCACACTGTCCTGCCGACTCTCGTTTTATTCTCGTGCAACCCGAGTATCCCTATGGCCTCGGGAGGAGAGACGGGAAGGAAGGAAGGAAGGAATATGGATGGACTGTAGGCTTGAAGAGGGGAAGAGCAATGGCTCGCGCTTGTCAGTGCTTCACGTGGTTCTCGTTTGTCGTGCATTTTTTCCATGCCGGGCGCGAGAGGGGTTGTCTGGGGGTCACGAGATGCGTCTCCTGTTCCGGTCATTTGACGCAACGACGTAATTAAATTTTGACGGCCGTTCTGAATTACGGTTTGGCCCACTGGCGTCGTCACCAAAAAATAAAAAAGGGAAAAAAAAAAACAACTGTAATTTGAAGAACTGAGCCATGAAAAATGGAGATTGGTAGTGAGTACAGAGAGGGACTGTAGTAACCACAGCCTTCGGGAGTTCGATCTACCCTCTCTTGGTCTCGATGATCAGTTCGCCCAGTCTGCTTAAAAAGTTGGGGGGAAGACATAACAGATGATTTTAGGAGGGTGAGCCCGTGGAGGAAACCAATGTATTAGAAAATTTGTGCTGTGGGCTATGTGGCAGATGCTCTGCAGGGGGAGGGTTTTTTTTATAGCATGGCATTGCCTCTAGTCACATTAGAGTAGAAGTTTCGGGGCTAATGGGCACTGCAAATTCCACAGCTGTCCATTATTTGACCGGCTATAAGTTGGCTGCGTTGTCCAGTAAAAATCCAATTATTGCTTAATGTTGCTCGCTCAGTAGTTCCGTGTCCTTGTTAGCCACGCGCATTCTGTGTCAGAAAAATGCTAAAGCGTAGACAGAAGGTTTTTAACGGCTGCGTAAAAAAAATCTTTAAAATGTTAGGCCATTAAAAAAAAAAAGAAAATTGTTTACCCTGCCCCCCTTCTCCCCACGACAAAATAATTTTTTAACTCAAATGAACGGCTAAGCATACGTAATTTACAAGCAATATGAAATTATGTGTGCTTGGGTGGTACTTTTGAGTGTTTAGGTTGAGTATTTGAACAACCCGTCTAAGCGTATGCAGCCTATATGACGAAACATGAGCTGAAGTACTGGCATTTTGATATTTATTGCTTAGGAAGTTAAAAAAATTGATTTATCCATCGGAAAAAAAATTGATCAACAGTTTCTTTTAGTTGCACGTTCCATGAAGTTATACCATCCCCAATAAGCAGAATATTACGTTAAATTACTAGCCCTAAGTTACTGAAGAAACAACGAAGCTTACATTTTTGTTTTAGCCACACATTTTTTTCAATAGGACTACAATAAAAACCACAGCCAAATGCGGTTCACTTTGTGATCAACGCTAAATAAACAGAGCTTTCTCAAAGTTTCCTTACCCTTGTATTCTGAAACATAAGTTGTGTAAGTCTTACACTCTGAAGACACTCTGTGCTCTAATAGTACGCATCTCTGTTTATCACGTCAGCCTCTCCACCAGTGGCGTACTGTCAGCTCACATTTTGTGTACTTTGTAAGTCAAACAGAGCTAAAGAAGAGAAAATGGTCGTGTGGAGGCTGTGCTGATTACAGGGAGTGACGTGTTACTATCAGTGATGTGTCTTCAAAGTTTAAAGTCAAGGAAGCATACTATGGTGTATGTGATACCCATGTATAGTTGATCCCCTACCTCACAATGCAGGTGGCACTCCACACTGCCCCTACTATCGACTTCTACAGTGTTTGACAAGTCACGCATGTCATGTGTTGTGAATAAAAGAGGATAGCACGGTTTGTGCATGTCACTACAGCTCATTCAGTTCCCTAGTCCTTGTCTGTCCTTTATGTTAAGACTGTTTTCAGTTATATTAGCCTCAACATAACAGTGGCGACGTAGGGGCTCGTCGACGCTCACGTGCTTCATGGATACAGACTATACACATAATGAAATGGGTGAAACAAGGCAGAATTCATATCCTAGAACAAACATATATACCTGTATCGAGCGTTATTAGATTTTACACTTACCACACGCTGAACGTCTTTATTGTTAATTTGTCTCACGTTCGAAGTAATTTTTGTAGCAACTACATCGTCCAGATCGATCTGAGAAGCTTTTCAGTTTTTGCTATCCCAGTCGAACTTCCGGTAATGGCCAACCGAGGCTTTTACCTCGATGCTGAAACGCTTCTGGACAACGTAGTGGTACAAATAATGACTTTCAATGAGAGACAAGTTATCAATAAAGACGTTTTTGTGCGAGTTTCAGTGATGATAATAGCGCGTAAACGTAAAATTTAATAACGCTCAATACAGGTACGGATTGTTCTACGATATGACTTATGGCTGGTTTTACCCCTTTCATTATACAGAAATAAAGCGACATAAATCGCTGTAAATAATATTAAGGAAAATTGAAAATAAGCCATCAGCAAAAATTATACACGTGAGCTGGTGAC
>JAHWFP010136966.1:14912-43876 GCA_023313725.1 Lithobius niger | reverse complement strand
TTTCGTTTTTATTCGCTTGTGCTGCTGGCTACAGTGTTTTTATCCCAAAACAGTCAACAATGTGAGTTCAGAATACTGGAACGATTGTGTCGTAAGGTGGAATTCTTTATCTCACTGGAAAGCCAAATGAACTCGATTAGTGATGAATTAACTGAACAAAAAACGGATTCGCCGTTCAGACAAAAAAAAAAAAAAAAAAACATTAAGACTTCGTACATATATGGAACTCACAGCTATGAAGGTCCGCAAATTAAAGACGGATTAGAGTTCATTCAAACGACGTGAAGTATAACTTGAACTCCAATTCCAGGGAACACGGATTTGTTTTTACTCACTGGTTTCTCAGGAAGTGAACGCAATTTGCATTTGAAATGTGTGTTTATTTTGTGTATTACACGGATATTTTTTTTTTATTCTTCTGTGTTTGCTGTTTTATATTTTAAAGCTGCTTCGTGTGAGTGACTATGTGTGTATTTTGTATATGTGCATTTATAGTTTGTGAAAAATACAGACTCCTTGTTAAGAGAGTGTTGGTTTGGCTGCGTTTACGTTTGTTGGGTTCTGTTTTAGTTTTATTTCGTGAAAGTGATTATGTGGTCATTTTACGTGCGTATTTTTCCTTTTCAATTTTGTTGAGGCTTTGCCGTTTATGGCGTGTGTTTTGTATATGCGTTTGTCGGTTTAGGTTTTAGTTCTGTTTCATGTACGTGCATATGTTTGTATTTTGTGCGTATTTTTAATGTGTGAAATACAAGTCTGTTTTTTGTTTGTTTGTTTGCGTAGTGATGCACATGTGTGCGTGAAATTAGAGTTCGAATTATAGTTCGTTCCGTTCGAGTGAGCTCGAATCCATTATTTAGATGCGTACGTTCGCAGCTGTGAGTTCCAGGGGGGTACGAGCTCTAATGCTTTTTTCCTAAACGTCGTAGCCGTTTTTTTGTTCGAGTGAACCCTAATCCGAGCTTGTGCGCCTCGCCTCCGGCCAGCAGTGCTAATAGTGTTGAAACATTTTGCCCCAAGCATCGTTGATTCATGGCTCCATAAACAAACACGACAACTTGTAAAATTTGACATTGTTCGTCCCTGCTCCTCCTGTCATGTCAAAGATCCTGGGTTTCCGCTTGAATTTCTCCTGAATGACCCTCTCTTCGTCTACACTTCTCCTCCTTAATTTTCACATCAAATCAACTCAAATCAAATCTCCTGATATGCAATTTTCTGAAAATTCTTCTGTGCAAATGAACTGTAATAAGCACTTCCTGCCGGCCGTGCTAATTAATATAGATGGAAACATGTTATGGTATGCTTCGTCAAAAGGTACACGGTTCAATTCACGCTCAGGCACCCCGATATTTAAGTCCGAAAGGCAACGAAAACAGGTTTCCATCTAGTTTTAATTTAGAGCAGTGAAACTAAGAGTTATAGTGATTAAACCCCAGGAAATTAAGTTTAACCAAAGAAATTTTCGGGTGCGACAATAAATGATATCGGGTAGAAATTTGTAACGTATATGATATTGTACCACACCATGAAAGTTGAATTTCTTTTCATTGAAAGTACTCAAATGGCGTTTAAAATGTTGGACTAGTCCTGGTTGACTTTTTTTATCCTCAGAGTACAAAGTTAAAAATTATAACTCCACCGCTACTTTACTACCGTTGGTTTAATTTTGGTCTAGCTTTGGTTCATTCTTTACTTTAACCCCAGAAGTAGACAGTTATGGCTGGAACTGGGTCGGTTATTGAACCTTTTTGAGTACGAAAATAAACGTATCGGGTAGAAAGTTTAAGGTATTTGACATTACACCTGGCTTAGAAGATTGCACGTTGTACTATTTGTATATTGAAGGTGCTCAAACGGAAGACAGCTCTGGACCTATACGGGTCGAAATTAAATCATTTTCACCTATTTGTGTATGGTTAAACACAAATTATGAAATGATCTCCTAAAACGTACGTATTTTTCGTGCAGAATTCACATATACGATACTTAAGAATCGCGTTCCCTAACCGGTGGCGCACGCATCTGAAGGCTAGGCGCAAGTCGCTGCCGGCGCCGTATGTATAAATATCAGTGGTGAACTTTTTTTTGCAACTAGTACCGCAAAAGAAGTTATATAGTATGGCCGAATATGGCCAAAATTCTACAGACATTTATTTATTACCATATATCTCCTGTAAACGCCCGGCGATGGGCTGTTAAAATTAATTCAATCAAAAAGGCGGTAAGCCGTAATAAAGTTGTCTTACTTCTGTCCGGGTAGGGAGGGGGGGGGGGGGGGGTTAGGTCGTTGAGGCCTAACTCCATCGCGGAAAATTCGTCGCTTATGCGATCATTCACGATAGCCACGTGATCTGGGTTCGGTATAGGATTAGCGCAATGCCTTTCAGTTATTAGCTAACTAGTTCATTTAGTTTGCTTTATGCATGAAGCTTTTAGTCAATTTCTAGCAGAAAAATGACCATCTAAAATGCTTTAAGGTCAGAAGTCGTGAAGTAACCTGGTTACACCCCCCCCCCCCCACACACCGTCCCGCGGAATTAGAAATTACGCCCCGGGGCGGGGGGCTGTAATTAGGTAATATCACGATTTCTGATCTTAAAGCATTTTAGGGGAGGCTGGGCCGTAGCTTTGCCAGGGTAGTTAATATGCTACTTGCGGAACCAGTATCATTCATTTTATTAAAAAAAAAAGTATAGGTGGGTTGGGGAACCCCATTGCAGCTAGTTTCGCTGGGGAAGATTACTGTAGAAAATGTTGGGAACTGCTGCGCTATGTCAACTCGTGTTATATGCCACGCAACTTGGTAAGGTTAAAAAAAAATTATTGAAAGAGAATTATCAGTTTATCAAATTAACGTATTCAACAACCGTAAGAGGACCGAATTCTCTTCACCCGCTATTTTCAATCACATAACAAAGTGGTGTGTGCATTACGGAGAAATGGGATAAAAACACTGTATAGCCAGCAGCACAAGCGAGTGAAAACAAAACCTTATATTTCGGCGTCAAATGTGGCAAGCAGGCGATACCTTCATCAGAGTACAATAAAAAGTAAAAGGTACAAAGTTACAACACCTTACGGTTGTACATTACCGGGTGTGGCCGAAGTGGCATTCACGTGAGCTGCATTGCCATTAAAATAACAAACATCTTTCCAGATGAATGTTTTAAAACAAATTTCCTAAAGTTAAAAGTAAAGAATAAACGCCATAGTCGAAAAAATTAACAAAACAGCAAGGTAAATTCACTGATTATCTAGACACACGCTAGTGTGTCGCCGCCAAGTAACAGTAGATCATCCCATTGTAGACATCCGATTGTTAAAAATTGATTGTTAATGATAAAAAGGCGGCTCACTAGCAGACATGCGTCTGTTAACTGTAAGCAACTGAAAGCATATTTTGGCATGTTGAGGATAAATCCCAATGCGACAGAAATGTTTCAAATTGTGGAAAATGTAAAGGAAAGGGTCAGAGATTAGGAAAAACTAAAATGTAAAGGATGAGTGTCCACCAATCATAGAGAAAAAGATGCGTCAATAACGTTGTTTTTATGTTACTGTCTAGCTAGCTAGCTGTCTGACTAGCTAATAAGATTTTTCCCATGTGAAATCCCATAGACTTTCTGCTCATGGCTAGCGCAAAATTGCGAAGGCCTACGTACCTGAATTTTTGCACACGGATGCATGGTGATCTGAGGATGGCCCTTTTGTTGGTTTGGGGGTTGTAGGGGTCAGGACAAATGTATGGGAGGGTTTTGAAATTTGCCACCGGCGAATTTAAATTTCGTTTCTTTTCCAAGTTGCAACCAAAGATTTTAAGCAACAATGGCTTGAACAATCAAGACTGGTCCTTAGATTTATTGTAAAAGCCTGGACGAACTAAAAACTGAACTGTAACGAAGGACAAAATAAAGAAACATTAACGTTGCCGTGGATTGCGTAAGAATAAAGGGATGCACGTTAGATGATGGTTACGCAACAATACGAGCATACACGAGCTAATGGTTTTTTTTTTGTTAATAACCCCAAAAAAAATGTTTCGCGTTCTGCTGTTTTAGTAACAGCGACCTTCGGGGGTTTCTGCATGACTAAATGTGAACGAAATCTTGAAAAATTAAGGGGAAGTTGCAGGGATAAACAAAACAACTGTAGGGGATGCGCTGATTGAGTGAGCAAAGCGAAACGAAATCAGCGATTGTTAGTCAGTGTGTGCAAAAATGAGATTGAAGCATCCTAAACAGACGGTGTAACCTTATGTACGTTCAAAGTCCTATGAAAGTTGTGATATCCACCCAAAACCAAAACTGGTAGAAAAACCCGCCAAGTTTCCAAAAACGGTCGGCCTTTGAAGGTAGTGATATCATCCACCAGGGAAAGGCCGCCAAGGTTAATCCCATTAGCCAAGTTAATCGCACCGAATAATACTTTGAACGTTAAATGAAAACTTGAAGATTGCTACCGCTAGTAGCAATCTTCTAGTTTTCATTTAACTTTCGAACTATTAGTATGTGCGATTAACTTGGCCAAGAATTAATAGGGTTGGGAAGGAGAATTTGTGACTGAGACCCGTACTGAAACGTCTTGGATAAAGTCGTATTAGTTCAGTCTTAGTTTATAAAGGGCGCCATGTGTTTTATGTGTGTATTTCTATTCAGTTTTCAGCCTAAAATTAAACTAAACTAAACGAAACTAGCTTGATTTTAATTAATATTTAGCCTAGCTTAGTTGTAATTTAGTTTAATTTAGATTTGGGCTGAAAAATGAGCAAAAATCATCAGATGGAACACGTGGCGGCATCTGAAAACTCGGACTGAACTAGTGGGGACCGATCTAACGTGTTTCAATAGGGACTTTTTAGAGTTACAAATTCTCCTCCAACCCTATAAATTCTTGACTTGGCTAATAGGATTAACCTTGGCGGCCTTTCCCTGGTGGAATGATATCACTACCTTCAAAGGCCGACCGTTTTTGGAAACTTTTTCTACCAGTTTTGGTTTTGGGTGGATTCTACTTACAGACAGTGAGCAGTGTAAAGCAGGGAGTGTGGAATGAACAATGGGGGAAAAGAGGAAACAGAAGGTATGGGAGTAACGGGAGGAAAGCTCCACTGAGAGAAATGACCTCTCTTTACACCCTTACCTTCAGTTTCCTCTTCCCCCATTGTTCATTCCACACTCCCTGCTTGACAGTTCTCACTCTAAGTAGAATAATAAGTAGAACTAGGACTACTTATACGGCCGATCTTATAGAGCATTGATGCGGTTTCCCGTTTGCATGAAAATACTGTAATTTTCCGTTAGCAGTCACCCAAGATTTCATTAGATTTAGTTAGAGCCAGGATTAAGAGACATAGAGGCATAGATCCCGTCTGCATGAAAATCTTGTGACTGGGAAAAAAACATGACGTCATCAGTACTGTGCCTCTTTGTTGAAACACAAACACAGTACTGCCGACTTCATTAGAATAAGGATTATAGAGATTTCCACTGCGGACGTCAATATCATTGCGGACACATATACACACACACAAACAAATATTATGATCTTAGCTATATAGATTTATTTACCTTTCTCTTTATTAATTTTGTCGACTATAGCGTTTATTATTCACTTATAAAAATTTAGGAAATTTGTTTTAAAACATTCATCTGGCAATGTGTTTGTTATTTTAGTGCCAAAGCAGTTCACCTGAATGCCACTTCGGTCACACCCGGTAATGTACACATTTACGATGTTTTAACTTTTTACTTTTTACTGTACTCTGATGAAGGTATCGCGTGCTCGCCACATTGATGCCGAAATATAAGGTTTTGTTTTTACTCTCTTGTAAACGGAGAGTAAGGCCACAGTGATTTTATCCAAGTTCAATCACATAAATGTGATATGCCGAATTAGGGTATAGGGATGGATCGGTAACCGAAACGGAATTTTCAGTTTTTACTGCAAATCGAAACCGAAACCGATTCGGATTTTGTGTCGGTTTTTCGTACGGTCTTCGAAAAATCAAAGATTGATTTCTTGCTATAATTTTTTTTTGTAATTATCGTTTTCGACACAAAGCTCCTAGTCATTAAAAAAAATATATATAGTAGCGGTGGTGCCACAGCTAGACCCAAGGTCTACGACGCTACTGAAAGTGAAAGCAGGAGCGAGTTAGAAACTAGTAATACTACTGTTACAAGGAAAAAAAAATAGAAATATCTGATTGGTGTGGAGGGTGGCAAAAACCGATACCGAAACCGAAAATGCTATTTTGTGGGCATGAAAAGCGAAACCGGAACCGAAGTCAAATTTTACCCATCCCTAATAGGGTAAATTATCGCTTACCTCCGACTGGCACTCCCATCATCATTCCTTGTTGTTGACCGTACATTGTTTACCGTGAGAGTGGAGTGGTTAAACCTTGCCGTTATTGGCTGCAATGTTAAATGCGCTCCGTTCCCAAACTCGGTGAAGTAAATGTCGGTTTTTACTTAATCAAAACAACATCCTCGATGTCTGCGCATAAATGTGCTTCTGTAGTTCTGGACACGGGGTTGACGCTGTCAATAATGCTGAGGGGTAGGTGTTTATATTGTGTAGGCCTAGGCAACAACGATTGAAGTATATGTCAAGAAACATACATCGTTACGGTTGCTGGGTGACCGTTAGCACGCCATGATGGCTGTGCGACGTGTGGATGGCGTCCTACTGAGAAATAAAATCGTATTTTTTGTTTGGTTTCTGGAAATGGTTAGACATGGTTATTGAACTGTGGCATTGCTCTGCCAGCCTTTGACCTACATTTACGCAACAAGGTCTTCTCGCTAGCCGAATGCCATTTGCTATAGTATGTCATTATTTATCACAAATGGCTTGTCACTTTCTCCTAACTAAGGGAATGCGCAAATGACATTGCCACAAAATGTCATTTCTCGTTGCTCCCTAAATTTGCCTATTCTTGCGCAAAGAACAACTATGATCAAACCATGATAGAAAAAAATCGTATCTCGCAACTAGAATCCAAGTCTCAGGGCGCGTTTATGCAACAAGTCATTCTCGCTCGCCGAATACTATTTGCTAGTCAACCGTTATGTATTTATGATTAGTTTCCCGTTTCTACTAAATGAATACGGTAATAGATAACAAATTGTATGTATTATAAATAACAACACGGACAAAGAACAAAGTGCTACAGTAATTTTAAACATTGCTATAAGATTGTTGTCATTTCACGCCATTTCCAAAATTTGCTTTTCTCCTTCAAAGTACAGCTTCTAGCAATGATCAAACGTCAGTAGAATAAATAGCTTCTTGCGGCGAAAATTCAAAATCCAACATGGCCTCCATTACGTGGCTCTCGGATCGAAGACAAGCCATCGAATGCCGGCATACAAAAAACAGTCCATCGTCTTGTACTGCAGTAAAAATTGTTTTCTTGTTGTCATAAATCGACGCTCAAATGTTGCAAGCATCCTACGCTGTGACACGAGGCACGAGGAGATGATTTGCGTCTGCGTCGTTGCCATGGTTATTAATACGCATAGACAACTCAAAGCTCATACTCCGTAAAGGCGAGAAGCAGCCATCAGATTTAGTATTGATCAAGTAAAAGCTAGAAATAAAATCGTATCTCGCAACTAGAATCCAGTCTAAGTGGACGTTTACGGAACGGATTGCCTTTGCGTTCTCGGAGCTGAAATTTAATGGCGATGGCAAAGGTGGAGTTGCCATGGTAACAACCCTTCCTGAATTAGCTGAATCCGACATTGTTTGAACAAATGCTTGCAGGCTTATTATTCGTGACGGTATAATGAAGAATTTCTCTATACGAAACAATTTTCCCAATCGTTTCTAAACACAATTATTGACTCGTTTTGTTTCGAGCTGGCAGAGCTAAAACCGCCGCCATGTTGTAGTTTCAGATAATTTCTAGCTTCTAGCTGCGAGACGCTAGAAATCCTTTGAAAATCCAACATGGCGGCAGTTTTAGCTCTGCCGGCTCACAACGAAAATAGTCAATAATGTGAGTTCAGAAGCGACTGCAAAAATTGTTTCGTCAGGAGGAATTCTTTATCTTAGTGTAACGATGTCGAACTTTGATAATCTAAGCGCGATTAAATTGGAGCTGCATAAATGTCAAATGCGAGACGTCGCGTAAACGTGACCTAAGGGCGCGTTTATGCAACGATTCGCTTTTGCAGTATAGCAGCTGGAATTAAATCGCGATGGCAAAGATGTCGTTGCCATCGTAACATCGCTTCCTGGAATAACTAAGCCCGACATCGTTTTAGTAAATACTTGCAGTCTTTTAATTCATGACAGTAAATATAAAAATGCCTCCTTACGTAACACTTTCCCTAATCGCATCTAAACTCATTTTTTGACTCGTTTCGTTGCGAGCTGGCAAAGCTAAAACCGTCGCCATGTTGGAATTTCAGATAATTTCTAGTTCCTAGCTGCGAGAATGCAGAGGCGAGTCGCTGCATTCTCGCATCTAAAATTTCATCGCGATGGTAAAGGTATTGTTGCTATGGTAACAACGCGACTGGATTAGGTAAATCCGACGTCGTCTGGGAAAACGCTTGCGATCGTGTAATCCGTTACAATAGGATAAAGAAGTCCTCCTGAAGAAACAGTTTTCTCAGTCGCTTCTGAAGTCGCATATTGATTGTTTTTTTGTTTCGAGCCAGCAGAGCTAAAACCGCGGTGAACTCCCGTTTCGCCAAATCGCGTTTCGCCAAAAAAAAAATCAGATTAACAGTTTTGCCCTCAGGGGCCAGTCCCGTTTCGCCAAATTCCGATTCGTCAAAACGAATTTAACAAAATTTTACGTACACGAAATTTAATACCTTATTTCTATGTAATGGGGCTTTAAAAGGCAAACATTTAACAGAGACAAGTTGTGGTAGAATAAGCTGGCAATACAGACGGAAAACTGGCAATACAGACGGGGAAACGTGTGCTTTAAATATAATTGTTTAGATTGCTTGGGCGTCACTACGTCACTGCCAAGGTTCTGTTTTAAGAATAGTTAGTTATAGCCTATTCGTGATGGTTAACCTTTTCTAAACGGGAATTCCCATTTTGCAAAATTCCGTTTCTCAGAATCAAAATATTCTTCAAAAATTTAACATTGCAGAAGTTAGAGAGGCATGCCTAATTGTTAGTAATGTTTGATTAGTTGTGGTTTCTGATGTTATGTGTTTAGCCGCAGCGAGCACGGCAGCGCGAGCGAGGCACGTAATTTGAAACAAATTATTTTGCGAAATGGGATTCTGCAAAACGGGCGTTTGTCTATAAATGTCTGACCTTTATCATGTTATAAATGTTCGTGTTTAAATGTTTTAAATGTTTCGTGTGCCTAAGATTTCGTGAACGATATTTGGCAAAACGTGATTTGGCGAAACGGGATTGGCCCCTGAGGCAAAAGCTGTCAATCTGCTTTCTTTTTGGCGAAACGGGATTTGGCGAAACGGGACGTAACCAAAACCGCCGCCATGTTGGAATTTCAGATGATCTCTAGCTTGTAGCTGCGAGAATGCAAAGGCGAGTTGTTCCGTAAATGCGGCTCTGAGGGTGCATTAAGGGCGCGTTTATGCAACGAGACCTTCTCGCACGCCGAAAGCTATTTGCTAGGCAACCGTTATTTATTTACAATTAATTTCCCGTTTCTATTAAATGAATGCGGTAATAGACAACAAACTAAATGTATTATAATAAACAAAAAACGGAACGTTAAATGTTAAGAGCAAGGGTCTAAAAGTCAAAACCTACAAGGAACACGGACAAGCTTTAACAGTAAGGGCTCAGGTGTAAAATTTTGTCAGTAAGATAAGAGGCTGGTAAGCATTAGACCCTTACTACCCGGTGGCCAGCTTTCGTCTTTAAGAATAGGTAAGGAGTAAATACATTTTGACGAAAAACTGTAAATCCTTCTGTAAGACTCATGTGATGATCCAGTGGTAGTATGGGGTTCGTTTCCTGATTTGCTTTATGTTGAAAGTGTATTTTTCGGTTTGGTAACACGCCAGCACATACGTAGTAGAGAGGATTATTAGAGAGGAAAACCTGCTACATACACACGTGCCGTCTGAGTAGGTTATAATTAAATTTACAAAATTGGCTTAATAAGGCATTAAGCAAGTCCAGTGTTAGTGGAGTATGAGTTTCTTGCTTTGCTTTAAGTTGAAATTTTTTTTTCGATTTAGTCACATGACAGCATATTCGTAGCAGGGAGCATTATTAGTTGTCCTTTACCACAGGTGTACGAAAGATAATCAAAAATTCTAAAGCATCAAAAGACAAAATGCCAAACTTCACAAGAAAATTATGTTCTTAAATAATAATAATAATCATAATAATAATAATAATAATAATAATAATTAGGTTTACCACCAGTTGGTGGATGACTGACGGAAGGGTTGTCAGCCGCTGACACCGCACCTTAACGATAAGTTCCTTAACGATACAAAGAAAACCTGCGTTCATAGATAAGTTCTGTCCGAATAGGTTAGAACTAAGCTAACCACCGGGTAGTAAGGGTCTAATGCTCACCTTCGTTACAGTAGGGAGAATTTGTTTTTTAATCAGGCAAAAAAGCATTGTTTCAGTTAGCACGTGATTGCTCTTTTTCTAAATAACTACTTCAGTTAAACTAAAATAACCTTGAAAAGGCACATGTTCACATAGGAAGCTATGATTTGAGCCTATTCCCATGATTTTTGGTGGTGTAGTTTGACCTGTAGAGAGGACAGACGAAAGCATCCCCAGAACAACAACAACAACAACAACAAGAAGCAGAACAAGAAGTTGTCTATTTGGTCCCACTCTGGATCTCGGATTTGGCTGGACCGAATTTCACAATTTTTGGACTGTAGAGAGGCCTTGACTAGTCGAGGCTGGATTCCAAATTTGGTTTTAAAATGTTCACTTTTGACGGCGTTATAAGCTCTCAAAGTTAAGAGTTTAACACAGAGACCCTATAGGCTGACCCTCACTAACACTGGCTATCGCCAGTGTTAATAAATAACAACACGGACAAAGAACAAAGTGCAACAGTCATTTTAAACAGTGCTACAACATTGTTGCCATTTCACGCTATTTCCAAAATTTGCTATCTCGCTGAAAAAAACAGCTTCTATAGCAGTGATCAAACGGCGGTAGAACAAATAGCTACTCGCAGCGAGAATTCAAAATCCAACATGGCGTCCATTGTGGGGTTGTCGAATCGAAGACAAACAATCGAGTACCGGCATTCAGAAATTTGTCCGCCGTCTTGTACTGCAGCAAAAATTGTTTTCAAGTTGTCATAAATTGACGCTGTCGTGTTGCACGCATCATACGTCGTGTCGCGAGGCGCGAGGAGAAGATTTGCGTCCGCGTCGTTGCCGTGGTTACTACGTATAGACAGCTCGAAAGCCGCATCCTTCGGTAAAGGCGAGAAGCAGCCAGCCTATTTAATATTAACCAAGTAAAAGCTAGTAAGCAAGAAAATTGTCGTGGCGTAAACCCGCCCTTACGCACTGACTCGCCTTTGTATTCGCGCAGCTAGAATTTTTTTCACGGTGGCAAAGGTACCATTGCCATGGCAGCAACGCTATCTGGATTAGCTAAATTCGACATCATTTGAGTAAAAGCTTGCTCTCTTATAATCCATGATAACAAGACAAAGAAATCCTCCTGGCGAAACAATCTTCCAGTCGTTTCTGAACTTTCATTATTGACAGCTTTCCTTGCCAGCCAGTGTAGGCCTACTGACAAAAAAAAAACCGCCGTCATGATGGAATTTCACATGATTTCTAGCTTCTGGCTACGAGAATACAAAGGCGAATCGTTGCATAAACGCGCCCTAACGTGGCGTATACATTTTTAATTTGTCGAATCGAAAATAAATCATCGCATGCTGGATTTAGGAATCATTCCGGCATGTTCTACTGCAAGAGGAATTGCCTTCTTGTCATACGACGCCTTCTTGGCGCGTGCATCATACTTCGTCCCTGTATATGTATATTTTCTCCATTGCCAATGACCAAGCACATTCGGTAGATTGAAGCCACGAGGCACTTACCAGTGGACAAGTGGCCGCATCGCTAGAACCAGTAATAGGTCTGCGATCCGTCGATGGAATGGCCCGCCGGTTCGAAACCGAGTCACATCAACTGAATGAAGCAAATTAACTGTACTAAGTTGGTAATTATTCAGTTTAACCAAACCACTCCAAATAATAGTTCATTTCTTTTCTATAACTGACGCAGATCTGAACCCTCTTCCCACATCACATGGGGGAATCGTGTTTTAAGTTGTAAAAAATAAAACATTGAAAACACGTAAAACGACAGTAGCAGGAAAACATGATTTGCATCGCAATGAAAGAAACGGAAATTAATTTTCTGACTCATTTCTTTCCAAATTACGCGCCTCTATCGCGCTACTGCGCTCGCTGTGGCTAAACGCATAACATCAGAAACCGCAACCAAACTCTTTTCCACCTAAACTGAAGAAGCGCCGGCAACGCGAGCAAGGAAACATAGTTTGGAACATTACGTTCCGTTTTCTCGAAGTCACCTTTTCGCGCTACTCCGTATCCCAGAACATGGCCGCCGCTTCAACACGGCCAGACCGACCGTTTTACGTGGTTTAAAAACGTTTTTGGAGAACTAAAAATGTGTTTAGTAGTTATCCTTCGTTGAGCCTTATGAGCGTATTTGATTTGTATTCCCTCTCCATTGTCTACGACCGAGCGCAATCGGTCGAATGGAGTCCTGGTAACGGTTGTGACCTTAATAACGAGTTCAGTGAGTTGTATTTATGCCAGTGGACAAGTCGCCATTTCACTAAAGACGGTACGGCAGTGTTCTGGAGATGCTCAGGTTCGCCGGTTTGAATCCGGGTCAAGCCACTTGAATGAAACGTAAGTACATAAAGGTGGCTTACTGTACTTCTTTAGTCTTGTGTATGCTTTTCGTTGATGTCTTTTTCAATTTTCCTTTATCTAGACACACGCTAGTGTGTAGCCGCCAAGTAGCTGAGATTTAATTCTTGTCAGACCTTAATTGCTGTCAAATAAAAAAGGCGGTTCACTAGCAGACTGTCTTTTTGCTGTAAAAAGCATATACCTGATGGCATAAATTCCCATGCGGTAGAATTCTTTGCAAATCGTTGGAATCAGGTGTATTGGGTACAGTAACGAAGAATACCTCAACATTAAAATGTGGAAACGTATTCTTTACGGAGAAAAATGCCCACAATAACGTCGATTTGTGATACTAGTAGCTAATCCGCAGGTTCCCGTGTTAAGTCTCATAGGGTATAAAGACGCCTGTACAGCATAGGGAAAGTTGGCAAAGCCAAATTTCGGCAGAAAGTAAAGCGACGTATACGGAAGTGCCTTTTTCTGAAATGCGGGTTGCAGCTAAGCACGTGACCCTGAATACGCGCATTGTTTCAGTACTCGGCAAACATTGTTGTTGCTAAGAGGTGGCTCACAAAAATAATAAATCTCATTAAAAGACTGGGAATTTTCCATTGCAAAAAGAGTTGGAAAGAAAATGCAGATCGTGAGCGCAGGATCCTATCAAATAGGAAAACAAACTAATGTCTTCACAGAAGTGTATGTAGATTAACCAGCATGTGTTGGTTGCTGTTTAATCCAGGCACACGTTAGTGTGTCGCCGCTAAGTAGATGATCGGCCAACTCGATCAGCTTAATTGTGGTTGAATGAGAAATCCAGCTTCATTGCGTAGGTGAACATTAACCTCTGGAGGAGCAACTGAAAGAGGATGCACTGATTGAGGGAGCGAAGCAAACAAAATGTGCTTGAAAATATATGATTGGAAAATCTCAAGCATGTAGAGCACGGATATACAATAAACCAAGCCGTGGCCGATGTAACGGCTAATATTGGGCAATGGCAAATATGAAAATTATGAATATGAAAATTTATAGACATAAAATTCCTCAGAAAAAAAATAAGAGATGAAGATCAGATATAAGAGAAGCCTCCAAGTTTCCAAAAATGGTCGGCATCTTTGAAAGTAGTGATATCATTCAACCAGGGAAAGGCTTCCAAGGTTAATTCCGAATAATACTTGGACGTTAAATTAAAACCTTGAAGATTGCTACTGCGTGTAGGAATGTCCTGGTTATCATTTAAGTTTCAAAACATTATTAGGCACGATTAACTTGGCTAATAGGATTAACCTTGGCGGCATTTCCCCTGGATGAATGATATCACTACTTTCAAAGGCCGATCGTTTTTGGGAACTTGGCGGCTTCTCTAATGCCAGATTTGGTTTTGGGTGGATATTACTTACAGCGATTTATCTGTATTTATTTAGACTATCCTTTTGGGCCGACGACTAATATTCTTTAGAGTTTGGTCATATCGAATGTAAAATAATGTCTAGTGATGAAATATCAATAGTGATCCGAAACTATTCTGAACTGAAAGTGCGTGCTTATTTTTTTTTTTTTTTTAGTTCTGTGTTCCTTCTTGACATTAAATTGTTTCGTTGATTGTGCAAAAGTATCAAAAACAATACGGAACAAATGTTTCATTGATATAAATACAATTGTTTTGTATGCAGCCTTACACAACTTGATCGTAATTTGAACTTCACTTCACGTAAGAGTAATTTCCATGAATAGTTTTTGTTAACGAACAACAATCTGCCTAACATTACACGCATTTCAGTTGGTGCTTTATTGCTTTAGTAAGAACATTTCTCGCTAGGGTCGCTGCTGTCGCTGTATTTTCCACCTCTAAGTGCACGCCGTTCTAGTTCTGTTGCCATGGAGTAACAACATCTTCAACCAGGATCCCTGTTTGTTGTGTAGCTGTATGAAAGGTTACACAACATTGCAGTACAATACTTCCGTTTGTCCTTCATCAGGAAAATAACTCCTAAAACGTGTGCAACATACACAACTACATTGAATAGTAATTCAATTTTTTTTTGCCTCTTTGTTCATTATACAGACGTCACATCCGTTGCCAGGCTCTGAATACCCCGCTCTTCCTGTTTTTGTAATTGCATTGCTTTCTTATGACTCAGTAACGTGATGATAGTCCTCTTAAATGACCCACAGGATTTCAGACCTCGAGTTATACCCTACAATTTAATTACATCATTCAGGCTAACTACGTCGTCATCTTGCTTTTGTAAGTATCAAACGTGTATTATTTTACTTGTTTACAAAATTTGTTCATAATTATTAAAATAACTAGCAGTCCTACCCGGCTTCGCCCGGGGTTTGTTTTGCCCGTGGTTGTTTCCCAGTTTTCGCTCACTGTTGCCTAAACGTACACTCTGATGGGCAATTTTTCTTCCTGTATTATTCTCCCTTTCCTCCATCCGCTCCCTCCCATCTCTCCTGCCTTTTTTCTCCCATCTTCTCCGTTCCCTTCCTATACAGCTGCCCGTCCATCTACTTCCCTACCTCCCCTTTGCTACTCGTAGTTGAATTAAATACTGCTTCTTCCTCTCCCCCAGTTGGCGAGATTTGGCGCAACAAAATTGCTTTGGTCTGTATTCAAAACAACGCCACTGTTCATCCGTACTGTGTGAAAAATAACTGTGCATGGCGTCGTTTAATGGTAACAGACGCATTGCTCCTTCCCCCCACCACCACCTTCCCAATTTTTTTTTTCTAAAGATCAGGGCTAAAAGGCTAAAAGACGTACTGCCCCACACACGGGCATTTATCGTCCAGGCCCTCCTCCCCGCTCCCAGTTTATCGCTTTGGCTTGAGCGATCTGTACCATGTGAAAAAAAAAGTTTCTTTCGTGCGTGACGTCATTTAACACTTGCCGCTGAGATGACCACACATAGCAAATTGTTAGTCGAGGCAACAACGTCCCAGTTTCAACTTCAAGCCAAAGAATTGACACACTCGCACATTTTTATTGTTCCGGGGGTCATTGCGGTTGCTTCATTTCTGCTATGAGACTTTGGTTTACAATGTAAGTGAATAGAAGAGATAGCATAAAGGGGAAAATATAGACGGTAGAATCTTTTTTACGTGTAGGGATTGTGCTACTGTGTTGAGTTGATGCTCCCTCCATTGAAGACCTGGATTTATCATTACTAGAGCTGAGTTACGGCGAGTGTGAACTAACATCAACTATGAGGAGCCAGTCAGATGTAAAATCTGTTATCTTGATTCCAATTTAACTCTGAACCACTGCAAACATGTACCGTCTCAGAATATGTCAGAGGCTCGATTCGATCTCGAATCCTCTAGGCTTCAATACTCTCCTCCCCCCCAACTATTCTTTGGTCGCCGTGTTCGGGTTCCCTAGATATACCAAGAAAACGTACTGTGTCGATATCTATTTCCAGAATAAGTTAGGAATGGCATTGTATGCTTAATTTAAGGTCATTTAGTAACTGACGTTTAGTACCACTCAATTTTTTACGATTTATTTCTAGTTCGTGACAAAACAGAGCAGTGAATAATCAACACGCTCAGCGGAAGGACTGGGACATCAGCAAATAAACAAATAGCGATATTCATCCAATAAAATACCTCCATCAATGTAATGATCCCTCCGATATTATACTCTCTTTAAAATTATAATTTAAAAGGTATACAAATGAGTGAAAATGGTTTTGGACATTACAAGTGGGTAATACTACACCGCTTGGGAACCGCCAATCGTGCTTGCTCTCTAAAAAAAAAAAAAAAAAAAAACACACTTTGGTTTATTATTGTTGAACCATCTTTGGTTCTAATAATATAGTTCAAACCTATAGCCAAACGCAATGCTCGACGCAGTCGGATACTGTGCCTCGTCACCAACCAGTGAACAGTGCACGGCCCAAACTCGATACTTACATCTAGTGGCGTCTAGTAAGAAGGTACAAATACGAATGGGAGAAGGATTATACGGGGTGTCTCACAGAACAGTTTGAACGGTTTGAAAGGAAACAGTGAAACCTAGGCGATGCAGGTTTGGGGCTAAAGGATCTACCTTGCGTACAACCGGCATTTCTCTTGCTTCCCCCCCCCCCCCCCCCCCCCCATCGTCCCAGGGCAGCCCCGGCTCAGAAATTTCCAATGGAGTGGGGGGAGAGTGGAATACCTTATTTGAAATAAGGTATTCCTTTACCCCCCCCCCCCATTCCATTGTAAATTTTTGAGTCGGGGCCCCCGGGGCCCCCCTGGGGAGGGGGGGGGGGCACAGGTGAAATGCCGGTTGTACACAAGGTAGATCCTTTAACCAAACCTACGTTGCCTGGATTTCAATGTCTTCTTTCAAATCGTTCGAATGTTGTACGAAGACTGTTCTTGAACTTTTGGGACACCCGCAGTTCATTACTTTGTAGTTACCATACATAGGACCGTTCCAGTTTAAATATCAGCTTCAGTATACTAAATTAGGGTACTGATTTCTTTGTTATCCTTATTATTTATGTTTTGATTAATTCGTGGGATCAATGGAATCCTGGAAAGAGCATGGGAAGCCATTTAATATAAAAACATTGATTTTCCGATATCGAAAATTCATTTTCTGATGAAGAAAATGATTTTTCTGCACCGATAATTAATTCTCGATATCGAAATCGATATTGAAAATTCATTTGTCGATATCGAAATTTCACGGATATTCATTTTCTGATATCAAAAATTCCATTCTCGGTGTCGAAAAATATGTCGAATTCTGATATCATTAATGAATTTTCGATATCGAAAGTTCATTTCTCGATATTGAAAGATTTTTGCAAAAATCGTAAATTAAATAACGATATCGAGAATTTATTTCTAGATATCGGAAATTAATGTAGAACATCGATAAATGAATTGCCCATATGGAAAAATAAAAATGTTTTTAAACGAACGACTTGCCACAAAGAGCCACACATATTTATGCCGGTAGCCTTTCAAGTTCAACATTAAGAAGTTACCACAAGAAATAAACTTCGATCTCACCGCAAGAACTTGTCATGTTCTTATCGTAATATTAGTTTATTAAGACAATCATTACTTCTCCAGCGGCTATGGGATGTATTCTGGCTAATTCTGGACAATCTTTCAGCCCCAACTATGATCGGAGGTTTCCCGGATCGAATCCACGGACTGGCATCTCCCTTTACCAGATATTTCTTCTTCTCCAAAAGTCTGGCAATGTTCAAAATTGAGCCGGTTCAGCCATACAAGCATTAATTGCTTCGGCTGACTTAAGTTTCGTCAAAATAAAAAAAAAATTAAAAAATTAAATCGTTTGAACTCAAATGCTGACATCCAAAATTAGCCAAACTCATCCAACTCATAGAAATTCTTTACCTTTAACTCCCAACAAAAACGTCACGGGTGTCCAGGACAAAGGCCCGCTTGGTAATCCAATAGTTTCCCCGAAAAACAACTCGTACTGTTTGCCCACTTCACTCGACTTTCTCTCAGATTATGACTTACTAACACTCTCTCGAACTAGTGTTTCTAAATCCAAAGTCTCTGGTTCAGAAATCCAACAGAAATATTGTTTTCTTGTATATTCTCTTTGGCCGGCTGTCTTCTTCTCGCTGATTGGTCCCCATTTTGCCTGTGGTTTCTTCCTTCCATGATAAAGGCGTTAACCACGGCTGTTCTTTGAGTCTCTATCGTAACCAAACGATGGAGACCGAGTGAATGTCTTTGTTAAAATTACCAGTAGTAATACCACAAGAGATTGATTTGATATTGATAATTTTTTCCTTCACAAGTTGTATTTCGAACTGAAAAACCATCAAATGCTTGCTTGAGGTGTTTTACCAACTTGGAAATGCAACGAGTGATTGAGAAAAATGATCTACGCTTAATGATATAGGCTTGAGTGGTATTTGCAACAGGAATGCCACATTGCAGTAAAAACAAGATGAAGGAACTGAGGTGAAAAATTATTTGAGAATACCATACGTGGAAAATTATCAGTGGTATTGCTGCGTATATTGTGGGATCGTTTCAGGAAATAAATTGCAGGCTGTATGGATTTCAGTCTGCGAACACAATTTTTGGTGAGAAATGTTTGAAGGCCTCATCGTAATTTTAATTATTGTTGTAGTGAATTGCGATAGAAATTTGGACTAATTCGAACCCCCAACATGGGAACCCTATGGACATGTGGTAATAGTTGGCCTTGACATGTCTTTCATGGTCGTCATTATTTTGCCTTGTGAACCATGTGTTCTAGAATAGCTGTTGTAAATTGAAGAGTTGTACAGAACCGTAAATCAACCATAAATCAACATTATAAAGAAATCTTTACAACGTATGCAACATTTGCCATACTGTGTGCGACTTGCACACAGTACGGCAGTACGGGAAACAAATGGGATTAGACTGATTGGAACTTCGTAGATTGACAGCAAATCTACATCATTAAGGACGTATGATGTGCGTGTGTGTTTGTGTGTTTGTACCTCTACTCCTCCGGAACCAAAGCACCTACAAAGATGGGAGTAGAACCAAACGAAAGATAATTAAATTGCACACAGTATAGGCCTATTTTCATCTCTGTAACTTGATATTATCACCCTCAAATATGCGAAAAACCCTGAAAAAATAACGTCAAAGTTCGTTTTTTTAAACCCTCTTCATGTTTGTTCATGACGTCATAGTTTGTTCATGAAAACCTCCTCGGGCGAAGAGAGATTATCTGGAAAAGGATGCACAGAGGACGTATTTTTCAATACACCGCATATACATCTTAAAATTGGTTTTATAGTAACCAATGAATTGATGAATTGATGCATGGTAAAATCAAAACAATAAATTTGGTTTTAAGACAGTGTCAAACATTCGTGTTTCTAAAGCACGGAGGTGCGTGGATTGAATGAGCAAAGCGAGCGATTTCCACGTAAAGTAAACCTTTTCAATGTGTATATCTCGCTTTGCTCTATCAATCTTTCATTTCTCACCTTCGTAGGAGATTACATCTGACGTTCTGCAGATATTTCTCCAAGTGAGGGCTCATCAGAAAGTGAAGTGATAAGACGCCCATGGAAAAATCTGTACTGAGCAGGACGTAAAGAACAATATTCTTAAAATAAGCACAACAAGAAAACCCATATAAAGTTTATACTAACACAAATTACAATTGATGTGTGGTTCTTGGTGGTTACATTGATTCAGTCACATTTCTGAGGAAATGTTTGTGCTGATTGAGTGAGCAAAGCGAACGAAAATCAGCGTTTGTCATCAGAAACAGCGCTTTTCTGATAAATTGCTTGATCTTTTTGCTTGACTCCTTGGACGTAAAAAAATAATATTGATCTTCTCTCGAGATAACCGATATCGCATACTACACTCTTATAATTTGCTTGATCGGTTTTTATGTGGAAAGTCAGTCTGTATCACAAGTGTTGCAGCAAGAAATCTCGTCGAGCGCAGCGAGACGACCCGGAATGAGCGAGCGAAGCGAGCGACTCCGCTAGTCTACACCGTTAAGGACGTATGATGTGCGTGTGTGTTTGTATGTTTGTACCTTTACTCCTCTGGAACCAATGCACCTACAAAGATGGGAGTAGGACCAAACGAAAGATAATTAAATTGCGCACAGTATAGGCCTATTTTAATCGCTGTAACTTGATATTATGATCCTCAAATATGCGAAAAACCCTGAAAAATAACGTCAAAGTTCGTTTTTTTAAACCCTCTTCATGTTTGTGCATGACGTCATAGTTTGTTCATGAAAACCTTCTCGAGCGAAGAGAGATGATCTGGAAAAGGATGCATGGACGACGTATTTTTCAACACACCACATGTACATCTTAAAATTGGTTTTGTATTAACCATTGAATTGATGAATCGATGCATGGAAAAATCAAAATAATAGATTTGGTTTTAAAACGGTGTCAAGAATGGAAGGAATGAAGGACGTAAATATTGAATGGAAAGATGGTAGCAAGGATAAAAAAAGGAAGGAAGGGTGGATGAAAGGAAGGAATCGTCGTAGGAGATTACATCTAACGTTCTGCTGATGTTTCTCCAAGTGAGAGATGATCAGAAAGTGAAGTGATAAGACGCCCACGGAAAAGTCTATACTGAGCAGGACGTAAAGAACGATACTCTTAAAAAAACTAAAACAAGAAAACCCATATAAAGTGTATACTAACGAAAATTACAAGTGATGTGTGGTTCTTGGTGGTTACATTGATTCAGTCATTTCCTCAGAAATGTTTGCGCTGATTGAGTGAGCGAAGCGAAAGAAGAATCAGCTTTTGTCATCAGAACAGCACTTTTCTGATAAATTGCTTGATCTTTTTGCTTGCCTCCTTGGACGTAAAAAAATATTGACCTTCTCTCGAGATAACCGATATCGCATTCTACACTCTTATAAATCGCTTGATCATTTTTTTATGTGGAAGGTCTGTCTGTATCATAAGTGTTGCAGCAAGAAATCTCCTCGAGCGTAGCGAGACGACACGGAATGAGCGAGAGAAGCGAGCGACTCCGCTAGTCTTACATTAAGCTTGATCATTCTCCACAGGCAACCGTCGATACAGACCTACCATTCTTCGAAGTCGGTCCTGTAATGGCTGTTTCAGACTACCACGAACAATAAAGAAAATGAATGGCTACGAACGACAGCACTGGAAAAAAAAAACTTGTCACACTGGCATGGCCGATCAGTGAACAACCAATGACGGACCAATCAACACCACAGAATGATAAGACTAAAACGCTTACGTTTTATACCTAAACCATGCGCAATGGCTGTTTGCCGTGACGTCACCATGAGTTAACCAATGACGAATGAGAACAACGGCTGTTTGGCCGTCTGATTGGACTAGCCCAGTCATGTGATATGCACGTCACAGCAAACAGCCATGGCGCGTGGTATAGGCTAAGGGCGCGTTCACGCAACGACTCGCCTTTGTATTCTCTCAGCTAGAAGCTGGAAATCATCTGAAATTCCAATATGGCGGCTGTATTGGCTCTGCCAGCTCGGAACGAATACGAGTCGGAAAATTATTTCGTCAGGAGGAATTCGTTATCTTACTGTCACGAATTATAAGACTGCAGGCATTTGCGACGTCGGATTTAGCTAATCCAGGAGGCGTTGTTGCCATCACAACGACACCTTTGCCGTCGCGATTAAATTTCAGCTGCGAGAATGCAAAGGCGAGTCGTTGCGTAAACGCGCCCTAAAGGTTTGATTTTGGAATCGGAATTAAAAAGGAATATTTTTAGTGCCTTAAGGTGGATTCCCCACTGAATTTTCCGTGTTGACTTCGGAATCGGAATCTGAAAAGTGTAGGCAGTTGCTGTGTCAACGATCAGAGCACGTGCGAAACCTTTCCCTTTTCCTTTCCGATGCGAAAGTTGACTCCAGCTTGGATTAGCCTTTTCCGAAATTGGACGAAACGAAAGCATACCGGAAAGCCAGTCGCAGTGTGAAATTGTTCCCATGTGACCACACCAACTCTGCAGCAGAACGCAGCCCAACAATGATGGATGCGTATTAACGGACTAGTATTTTAGTTAAGGAAGGCGAGGAGGTAACTTACTTAAAAACAACAATACGGTTCCTATCGCGGATAACATGCCTTGGCGGCCATCCAATCATAACCCAAGGCTGCCACGACAATACCCAACCACGTCTGGCCTTTGTAATATGCGTTGAGTACGTGAAAATGAACATGGCGGAGTCAGGGGATGGCTTCTCACAGTTGACCACTTCACTATTCATGCAAATGCCCGTATATGCATTTGTTTAGTTTATAGGCTTCAAGCCAAATGTTTCATGCCGTAGTGTTGAATTACTGGAGATACATCGTCCTACATGCCGGTATTGTCGTATATTGTCTCATACGAGTCTATTCGGGAGTCCATTCAGCATAGCATTGGTTAGCACGAAGCCTCCGTCAACGGTGCCTACGTATACAACGGTATACTGGGCCGAATTTCTGGTGGTAGCTAAAAGACGACAAACTACAGGCATGTCTAGGTCAGGAGATAATTTTCTGTTAATCGCAAAACCGATTTTTCTACCTGATAAGCATGTTACCTCCTCGCCTTCCTTACCTAAAATATTAGTCCGTTAATACGCATCCATCATTGTTGGGCTGCGCAGAGTTGGTGTGGTCACATGGGAACAATTGCACACTGCGACTGGCTTTCCGCTATGCTTTCGTTTCGTCCAATTTCGGAAAAAGCTGATCCAGGCTGGAGTCAACTTTCGCATCGGAAAGGAAAAAGGAAAGGTTTCGCACGTGCTCTGCTCGTTGCCATAGCAACTGCCTACACTTTTCAGATTCCGATTCCGAAATCAACACGGAAAAGTCAGTGGGAATCCGAGTTAAGGCCTAAGCAAACCCGCATATTGTGACCACCGAATGCAGCATTTATTATGTGACCACCGAATAAAGCGTCACTATTTAGTTATTCTCTACACTTATAGTGTTGCAGAGATGTTTGTGAAAGCAAAGAGCATTAATCGAAGCTTCGAAGTGTCCTCGGCCACCATCTTGCATTTCGCTGATCGTGTTCATAGAGATGAGACGGTCTTTGGTCGGTCGGCAGTTGACGTGAGTCCGCTTACGGAAAATATGACTTCTTGAGTTTGTTACGATCGACAACACACGACTGCCAGCGACAGCCTTTACGTCCCTGCAGCCTGCGGGAGTGTTGTCATCGCAAAAGTCAGTCGCAACATGGGCGATATGGCAGCAGTGTGAATGGGCTATCACTTGTACAATAGGCCACAGTGCAAACTGGTTTTACAAAAAGCAAAACTAGAGGACGGGGGGGGGGGGGAGATGAGGCTTAATGGCGCGTCGACAGCTTGGTCACGGAGGACGCAAAATATTTTTTTTACATAAGGGTAACCCCAGTGTGGAATTCACTGGCTTCAAAAGCAGTTTCGGCCTGCTCTGTCAACACTTTCAAAATTCAATCGAAATATCCCATAACCTAAAACAACCAGAATGGAATTTGGACCACAATCACAGGCCTCGCATGCCATCACCATTAGCAATATGAACTTCACCACAGTACACAGGGAACGCTGGCATGAAAGCTGATGGTAGCCCATAGGCCTGCATGCCCCAGTGTACTGCAATGATTTTTCTTTGGTTACTTTCATCGCCTGTAAATTCTGCTTCGAATTTTATTCGGCTTTTTTTCTCTCTTGTTATAGAATGGGTTGAAGATGCCGTAAGCTTTCCAGTAACACTGCATTATTCCCCAACGCAGTTTTGAAATGTAAAACACGACCATTTCCACACGTCCGAATAGTCCGAAGCTACTGTATAACCCCCAATCAAATCTCTCCTATACAAGCACTACATACCAAACTATTTGCATGGAACCAGAATTTACATTCACCGTTTGCAACTAGGTTTTTTAATAGTAGCATGCACCACTGGGTCTAAATCGAACTGGTCTAACGCCTGCTTCCGAGCCGAGTCGTACAAAAATAGGAGACTGAGTTTTTGTGCGATCAAGACAATGCCCTGTGCAATCAACAGAACTTTGCTGTTCAGACAAAAAAAATGGCTTCCTCCAATAAATCCGGTCATTTCGAACAGAAATTTGTATTGAGGCTTAAAGTCTACTGTTAATGAAGTGGTTTTTAAAATATATTAAGTGCTGTCAATAACCCCACCTTGAAAAACTTAGTGGAAGTTTAGTGGAAGCTAGTGGTTTTGGAAATTTACGCAGAAGAGTAGAATGAATTCTCACGGTTTCAATTATGCTATAAAAGCTGTTTGTTGAATTTTTCCAGTACAGGCGAACGTTTGTACAATTTTTCGACATCTAATCATTTTTAGAATTTTGATGTTTGCAATGATTGTAAGATTTGCAGCATACAAAGATAGAAAATGAGATAAGGCTGTACCGATACCGAGCTGCCGAGCCGGAAAAAAAATAGATTGTCTTTTTTACCGGAATTGCTTTGAATTCGCCTTCGCTCTCTTTAGTTAAATTACAGAGAAATTAACAATGGTTACTGGAAAAGAAGGAAATGTATTAGAGAATTGTGAAACTGGTGTAATGTATGAAAACGAAGAAATAGTGATACAAAAATTAAAAGTTGGAATGTGAGAAAATGTGATACAAAAATTAAAAGTTGGAATGTGAGAAAAATGAAAAGCAGGTATGTGAAAAAAAGAAAAGCGGGTATGTGAAAAATGAGGGAAAAAAATTAAAAGTTGGAATGTGAGAAAATGTGAAAAAAGCTGGTACTCCTGGCAGCACCCTGTGCTTAATAAAGGTGCTCGGTTCTGCTCGGCATCACTGATCGGCTCGGTTATGCTCGGTGTACCAGGTATTTTTTGAGCGCTCGGCTAGGTATCGGCTCGGCAGGAAAAAATATGCTCGGTACAGCCTTAAAAATGATAATAATGTGGAACGTAACAACGAATAGCGTTATCTTCTTAGTGGGGTTGCCTCCATCACACACCCTGCTTCGAGAGTAGAATACCGTTTTTAAAACCCGGTTTTGAGAGTACTGGTGTTTTAGAACTCTCTTACTTGTACCTACACACAATTAACGAATTTTAACAAAAAGTAGTTAATGAAATGAACTGATAAAACAAACTGATAAAAAGCTGACGAACTGATAAATGAAGTGATGAAATGATAAAATTCTTGTCTATTTTTTTTTTTACAGATACAGTTTGGTCGTGTTCAGTTCGTGAATCGCTTGACAAGGCGGACCATTCGCACCACAAAGCGTACAGGAAAATTAAAGTCGCTCTTCCCCAAAATAATGGATGCCGAGTAGATGGAGGTCTGTACAGATGAAAGCGCTGTAAAACTTATAGGCTTCCGAAATGGAACAAAATTAAGTGTTCGTTGAATTTATCAGACTTATCTTCAAATTATACCACCAAGAAAAGCACCAATTTCGCAATTTAATATTTTTCGTTGTATATGGTTTAATCAGAGGTGTGCGCCTGAAAATATTCTTTGGTGGCGGCATTAGTCAATTTTTTCCCCTTACATTTTGACATTCAGCTAGCTTCTTATAGTTTGGACATAGATGTCATTATCTGTCAGTGAAATTGTGTTCGATTTGGTTAAACCAAGCGTAGCAAACTCCCATCAACTACATCAAGAGTAAACATTAGTTCCTACTACATTTCCTGCGTAACATAATTTCTTGTCAACTAGCACCAGTCATAGCTCCTCAAAGTATAATCATTAGCAATCCAAATGTACAAATATTAGAATAGCCATCCGAACTTGTGGGCAAGGCCTTATAAGGTTGCCATAGGCTCGGGATTTCCACGGCGAGCAGCTAAAAGGCCAGGACTCCACGATGCAGACGAAATTAAAGCTACGGTGTCGCCAACAGGAAATATTAACATTTCTACTAAGATGGATCGGCCATGGTATCATCAATGTTGTTCCCAGTTGCACGAGGGCGTACCACATTTTCAGTCATGTTTAAGGAAGCATGCTGCTTGTTTGTTTCTTTAGAATAAATTATGTAACAATGTAACAACTCACTCTCCTATTCCTTCGTATGCTACAATCAGTTGCTAGATAGTGCTAGATTCTGTAGACTTTCTTTTGGTGACAGCCAATCTTTAACTCGTGTCTTGATAAATTCCTTCTTAACCCTTTAAGCGCCACATTAATTTTATATCTGCAGTCCATCTCCACAAAAGTAAATAGGGCTAACCTGGACGGAACTCGAACTAGCAACCTGAAGGAGCTTTTAACTTGAGGCACACACCCCTATACCAACACAGCCACGGCCGTCTCTAGAGTTCGACTTGTTGAGGGAACCTAGTATTGTTGTGGTTTCTCCATTGTTGCCCATCTCGTGCATAATTTGGACTCTGTTTTTAATACTTCAACTTTGGTCTCGTCTATGACGAGTTGGGCTCGTCTTAGACACTTAAGGGTTAAAATGGGAGATCTAAGCCTATAAAAATCCTGCTGATCGTTGAATTAGGTCTATGCTTTTCTCAAACGTTTTGAGCTGCCATTTCAACAGGCCTCCTATAACAATTGGTCAATATTACTGCACAAGCAATCTCAAACTGCAGCAGGAGTTATAATAAACCCTAAATAGCACCACTCTAAAACTTCAGCTGACTACATAGCACCCCAGAAAGAGTAACTCTTCGTTAATTGATTGCATTTCGTCTGTGGTATTGTTATTGGTTATTTTAATTCAGTTGAACCTGATGGAATTTGGGTTACTTGAAAAAAAAAGTTTAATTTTTAATTTTATACGTACATGCTTGAAAATTTGATATTGTATACGTCTAAGCAGCATGGTAAATAAATTGACAGTATTTGTTTCCTAACTGGAATTTTGTATAAAATTTGAATAATACCATCAGTTTAAGAACTCATTTAAGAACTCATTTAAGAAATCATTTAAGAACTCTAAGAAATAATAGTAGCCTACGAGCTGAATCAGTTAGACACAAATTACCACTTTGGAGGAACAATTTTGGAAAAATGTCAACAAAGGATTTTACTCCTTTTATTTTTAACAAATTACCTACGGAATGTCATAATATTACGTCGTTTGGAAATTTAAAATTTCAAAATAAAATCTATTTACTAAATAAACAAAATGATAAATAAATACATAAACCAGGTAGCCTATCCTATGAAAAGAGTCATTATTATTATCATTTTTTGGTTCATTTTTATTTCACTCTTTAAACTTGCTGTTTTTGTGTTTAATGTTGATTAATGTTGATAACTAATTAAGATAATTGAATGCATGTTTTTTTTTTATTAAGCAAAATATTAATGTTAATAACTAATTGAATTGAATGTTTTTTTTTTTGTTTGTGTTAAGTAAAACAATTAATGTCGATAATGTAAAATATTTGTTCAACTGTATGTTAATTATTGTTTGCACAAACAAGTACTTCGTGCACCCATCATTTAATAAAAATATTTAAAAAAGTTAACCCTTTTTAGCCCATGCCGAACTGGAGGATTTTTTTAACTCTAGGGTCAGTTGCGGAATTCGAATCGGCATTCACTTGGTTTGAAGACACGGACGCTAACCACTGGGCTGTTGTTGCTCGCTTTGCTCGGAAAATTGGCATTGCTCACTGGGACTTAGTTTTTTTAGCGTTCCGTAGCCGCCAACCATTGGGCAGTAAAGGGTTAAATATTGAAGAATAATTTACAGAAATACCAAATATTTACTTTATTATTTAAGGAATCTCATGATAATGAATTAATGGTGTGGTTTGGTTAATGCTCTTTTAAGTTCATTGCATTGAGTCAATGTTAGGGAATAGGCCTTCAGAAGTTGAAAGCACTTTGCTTTTCGTAGTACAATGAACCATTATAATGTAAACAATAATCGGAAAATAAATAGCATTAATTTGTTTATGTTTGCCCCTATATGAATCATTTTTACGCCACAACCAACCAGTTTAATGTACCCTGTATGAGAAGATCTTTCGTTTTTTAGCATGTGTTCGTGAACACAAAATGGAAAATGTTTACTTATTTTTCATACCTTTGAAAAGGTTTTTGGCACTATCAAAAGGAAAGACTATCAAAAAAAAAGTTTAAAAATTCAACAAGTCGAGCAGGCTGTGTTAGAAAGAGCAAGAAAAGACGTCCAAGTCCTAGGAATAGATAAAACGTGGGGCACTGGATATTTTTTTTACACGAGTTTTAAAATACTGACAAAATAATTAAAAACGCAAAATTTTTACAACTGTTGATTAATCTAAGTTGGCCAAACGACAAATTATGGATAATTATTATTTTATGATGCAACTCCATTCTCGGTCCATTTCCTGTTGCTCTACTTATTTCCGTGAAATGTTTGACGTATACACTTTTTTTCTTTTTTTTTAGAACCTTGGATGATTAGCTTTTTTGCGGTCAGTGTAGACAAGCAAGCCAATGGCTCAAGCCCATCCCAGTGCACCTCTCGAAACAACGAATCAAGCCCTTCCCAGTGCACCTCTCGATACAATGGATCAAGCCTATTCCAGCGCAGCTCTCGATAAAATGGATCAAGCACATTCCAGTGCAACTCTCGATAAAATGGACCAAG
>JAHWFP010136965.1:22605-36073 GCA_023313725.1 Lithobius niger | reverse complement strand
TGCTCTTCCATCGTTGTTGCCGTGCTCTTCCATTGTTGTTGCCATGCTCTTCCATTGTTGTAGCCTTGCTCTTCCATTGTTGTAGCCGGAAGACAATTGTTGTAGCCGTGCTTTGACCCTATTAACCTTGTTTACTTCCTGCTTGTACTCCAAGCTAGCAGCCGCTATATCACACCCTGATGACGTCACAATCATGCAGCGGTTGCCAGCTGCTTGTTGCTTTGTGTGTAGAAAAACGCCTCCCGCAATGACGCGAGGTAATAAAAGCATAATGAAAGCATCAGTGAGGAAACGAGTTGGTTTGGAGATCCAAGAAGTTAAAGAAGCCTTCTTATAGCCTTCTCATTGCTGGTTCGAATTTAAGCAACCTTCGAATTTGAATTTCCACGTACTAGCCACAAGATAGAGGGAGGGGAAGCAAATCTGCAAATTTAATCAAAAACTACAGTACATAGAATCCTAATTCTTTGCTCTTTGTTTTTTCGTGAACACTTCTTAAGGTCGAATATGTTTTTGTAGTGTACTAGTTTTCCTTTCTGAGAGTGTTCTTTCCATTCTCTGTATTTTACGGTATTGTACACATTTTAATGCCTTTTAATGCACATTTTAATGCTTTGTATTTTTTCTCACAAGCTCTGACAAATCCGGAAGCGAAATCTGAAATTCCCAAAATTCTAAATATATGAGTCGTTGGCAAACAAAACAAAAAAAAAAAAAAAACAAGAGTCAGTTTTGACTTGGCCTTAGCTCTAGCTCTAGCTCTCCGATTTCGTGACGGGGAATCCGGGGATTGGGGGAGGGGTCGGGGAAGGTTGGGGAAGAGAGGCAAGCATGCGACAGACAGCAAGGCATGTGCATACGATATTCATGAGAAGTTTTACAACTCCATGAATATTTATGTGTACGAAAATTTCAATAAATAAGACACTTTGGAGTACGGCTGGCATGGCAATGCAGGGGACGAAACATGCTTCACGATACTGGATTTTGGACCAAAAAAAAATCAAAAATGGGAAAAAAAATCAATAAGCTTGACGTTTGTCATGGCTTAAACGGCAGAAAAGATGGGTGGGATCCTCGTTTTCCTCCCCCCGCTCCCCCGCTTCCCTCTCACCCTAACCGTTCCAGAAAAGAAGTACAAAAACGAGGGGGGGGGGGGAATTTTAAAATCGTATATCACTCTTTTTCATTTGCAGATAACTCGATATACGTTTCCCGGCGAAAATAAAAGAAAAACTAAATAAAAAACATGCTTGCTATTAAATCGTGAGCGGCCTTGGAATTTGATTGTAATCCCCTATACAAAACAAAACAAAAAACAAAACTGAAACAAACAAATGTAAACAAAACTTGTACTGCTCCTACGGATACGAATTATGCACATGTTTCCAAAACGGGCATTCTCCAGAAAAGTGAAACAGCAAAGAAAAAGAAGAAAAAATTCAAGGGCACCCGCACATTGAGGCACTTGGGGTACGTGCCTCTCCCCCTTTTATTTACGGATTCGTTTTTGGTACATAAATTTGTGTGAAGAAAAAACATTTAAAAAAAGGCTATTCGATTAGTGCATTACTGATTCCAGGATTCCAAGCTCAATATGAAACGTTCATGACTAGTTTTTTGAGATAACTATTTTTGTATTCCTCTGAACGCCTCTGAATACAGAGGTAAAAAAAAAATAATGCCTGCCTTTATTTACATCTTCCATGGAAAATGCTGCTCCTTTTCCTTTTTTGGGCTCTTTGCCCCTTTTTTCCGGTGGTGCCCCCTACCCTCTCCCTTTTTGGAAGTCCAGGGGCGCCAATGGAAAGCAAGGATGGTTGACTATACGGCTGAGGTAAGGCCAACCACTCAATGCTGGGCGGTAGGGCGATTGCCTGACACAAGTTTCATTTGCGAAGGTGGACGAGATTACCCACGATTCTACTGTTGACGACGTCACACTAAAACAAAGATAAGCAGACTCTACTGTTTCTAAGCGAAACCAAGCGAAAAGGTTGTCTCTTTAACTTCAACTGACGGTAGTTTTGAACAAAATTACAGGATATTAAACAATCTTTAAATGCTCATATTTACTAAACGTGACAATGCCACATGTATTGACTTTAAACAGCAAAAACAAAGGGCGACCACATTACAACGAAGTGTCGAATATTCGAGACTAAAATCTGCATTAAGTTTTCTTTTTTTTTTTACCGAAAAGCTTGTGCGTGGAATTACTCGCCATTCTTGCGTACATTTTGTTCCTAGTAAAAGTATGTCGAGACCGTATTTGATCGCCACATCCTTCGTGTGGCTTGTATATACAGGGTGGTCCACAAAAGAACTGACGACCCACAATTTTTCGAGTTAGCACCCCTCAGGACCAGGAGAGGACAATTCAAATCTAATGAAACGGGAAGATTTTTGTCGTTTCCTAGTTCTGAGGGGGTGCTAACTAGAAAAGTTGGACTTAAAAAAATGTTGGATCGTCAGTTTTTTTGTGGACCAACCTGTATAAAGGCTTTGGCTTGTTACTGGCCTCAAAACTCCTCTGTATATCTTGAGATCATTTCGTGTAAACAAGGACGTAATATATAGGTTAGTAGAAAAATTCACAAGATTTTTAAGACAATGAATTCGGAAAGTGTTTTGCGCTTAAATGAATAAATGCGAGTTTCTAAAAACGCAACCAAGGGCGCTTCCCCTTATAGGAAATTTTTCATTTTTCCGATCTTCTCTTCAAAATGAAAAAAAAATATATTAAACAAGGAAAAAGCCATAAAATGGGAAAATTTTATGTTTTATTTGCGAGTTGCGATTTTCTCTCATGACTCACGATCTTCTCTCCATTTAGACCCACGTTCTCGGAAACCTTTTTAAGTCCAACATTTTCTACCACCCCAACAAACGCGTGGTGATATTTTAAACCCTCAGCCAACCCCCAACTTACTCAACCCCTTGGGACAAATTCCCGGTATATTCCTGGGGGTTATTAAGGCTAACAGCATGAAAATTGTGGCAGAACAGGTCCATCCAAATCTACTTCAACAGGAACGGCAATAGGACTGACTATACCTGCAATCCGTCGTTTGGATTTTATTTTCAGTTTGCGTTCCTGTATATAGGGCAGTGACACAACGTAGTATTATAGTGTATAACTCTATGCTGGAGCCAGTAACTGGATAGCTGCAAGGGTCACTGGAGGGGGGAAAGAAGGGCCCTCTTACTGAAGCCAATGCTGTTAGAGCGGATTTCTTAGGCCTATAACACGCGATTTTTGTCGATTTGTTGGCAGTTGCTGACATTTTTAAGCAAGTGGAATCTTTTCTTTTCCGATTACAACCTATAGCAGCATAAGGGATTGAAGAAAACAACGTTTTTTAAAGCCTTTGAAATCCGCTCTCAAAGCACTGCTTTGGCTAGAAGTGCCGTTGTTTAACCCTCCATTTTAATCTAGTGCCCCTTGCAGCTATCTCTCTTGTAGCCAATATGACGTCACATGACGCTGCTCTATCGTGAAAATGGGCCCACAATCTTTTATAAATTAGGAAACGTTAAAAATTAGTGGTGAAATGAAAGGAAATTAAATAAGGGAAGTGAAAAAGGGAAATCGTTTTTGCACAGGGAAAAAAAAGGGAGAAATTCTGCCTTTATTCAGGGAAATTCTGTAAATGAGAAGTGGAAGCCCTGGTCAGTACATTGGGCACTCAATTATTAAGCTGAATATTCAACACACCCTGGGTTTAACACCATTATCCTCTAGCGTCATGGTCTTTCACATACGATTCGACCTTTGCTATTGGTCAGTTAGTTCCTATTGTTAACGAGATTCCATCGTTAAAGCAGGCTTGGCAGGCCAATGGCCGCCGCGCAACTACAACAACAATGCACGAACAACAATACGAAGCTCAAAATGACGATCTCACCCATAAAACTAACAACACGACAGCAAGCAAAAGAAGGAAGAAAAGCCATACATCATCTAGGTTGGCTTGGTTTTTAGTGCGCACGAACTCTTAACAGGGATATCTGCCCCACGATAACGAGAGGGACAATTTAGCTGGAGAAATCCAAGCCAAAAAAAAACCCAGGACCTTTGACATGACACAATCGGCAAGGACACATCATCTACATATAGTAAGAAAAGTAAAAATAACTACTTTTTATCATTTATCATTTATGGACAGCCCATCGTCAATAACGGCAATAATCATAAATCACCAATGATGGCGCTCACAACAATGGATAGCGCAGCACCTTCATCAATAATGGATAGCGCCATCACGTATGGTAACTAGGGTCACGATATGGATAGCGCCATCAGCACGGAATGAGTCACGGAAATGAGCGAATACAGAAGCTCGTTGTGCAGTGCGAATTGAGAAAATACTTTTAGCGCTGTACAACCAGTGCAAAATAAATCGCAATGGCGTGTACATAGGTTGTTATTTATTCGGAAAAAATCCCTGCGACAACCTGAAAAAGCCACGAGCGGCCCCTAGGATGAAGACCTTCAGGAAGAAACCCAAACTGACCTTGGTGGCCCCTTTCAAGGTCATTTGAAATAGGGATATCTATCTGTCTTCTATATATATATATACGGCTACGGTATAGGCGAAGAAGATACAGACCGGCATAGGCAGTTATTATGCCAACTAGATAAAGCGATAGGGCGAGCATACTCCATATTCATTCTTTTCAGGGCAGCCGTGAAGAAGGGGAAGCTCGTCCTTTTTCGGAACGGCAGCAAAGAAAAACGCCAAACGGTAGTTAGTGTGAACGATAATGTCAGTTAGTTAGTACAATCAGTAACAAACGAAATTGTACGACATGCATTGTTGACGGATAACTCTGGGTATCAAAATCTGGGCCCCGACAGAAACAATAGCCAATGAGCCAACAAGCGGAGGGCAGTGTGACAGCATGAATATAATGATAATAATCCTCCATTTAACCCAAAATGGGCTGGAAGACGGAAGGGCAGGTTGCCTCTTACACAGGTCCAAAGGTAAGATAAAAACAAAACGGTAAAAAAAAACTAGTCTGAGTAGTAAAAATCTAGAACGAACGCTTAAGGAACCTATCCAAAGACGCAGTTTTCATAATCCGCCGAAGGCGGTTAATGTAGTTGCAGAGACCGCCTCCTTAATCAGAGAGTTCCATGGCTCAACCGCTCTTAATGCAAAGAAGTTTCTTCTGCACTCAGTATGTGAGTGTTGGAAAATTAGCTCCATTGAGTGTCCTCTAGTCCTTTCTGACGTTGACCACTCAAAGAATGAAAAATCCAACAGTGCAACAAATCCCCTGACAATTTTGAAAGTCAGGATAAGGTCCGCCCAAAGCCTACGAAGTTCCAAGGGCTCCAGGCCCGCACGACGTAGGCGTCCCCCACCGGTTCAAGATTTCTGAATCCCGGGAGACTGCGTGTCAATGAAAGCTGAACAGCCGCCAAGCTGAGGAATCCACGTCCTTCAGGAGATGCAGCGACCATACCGTACTCGCATATTCCAATATTGGGCGAACGAACACCTTAAAAGCTGTCACCAGTGACACTCTCTAAATTAGTGGTGTAATGAAAGGAAATTAAATAAGGGAAGTGAAAAAGGGAAATCTTTTTTGCACAGGGAAAAAAAAGGGAAATTCACTAAACGAGAAGTGGAAGCCCTGGTCAGTATATTGGGCACTCAATTATTAAGCTGTATATTCAACAGACCCTGGGTTTAACACCATTATCCACTAGCGACATGGTCTTTCACATGTACGAGTCGACCTTTGCTCTTGGTCAGTTAGTTACTATAATTAACGAGATTCCATCGTTAAAGCAGGCTTGGCAGGCCAATGGCCGCCGCGCAACTACAACAACAATGCACGAACAACGGCGTCTCACAATGGCAAGTCTACGGTAGGCCATGGAGGTAATTTTTTCACAATGCATGGACGCTTTTCTTACTAGATCGGCGTGTGTTATGCCAGGAACGACTAGTTAAGTACACTACAAAGTTGGAAAGGGACACGAAACTAAACAAAGGTAGACATGGGTGTTTAGGCCCGGTAAAACACTGATTTAGTTAGGCCCACCGTTGGGACGAAAGTTAACGCTTGGACTACAGAGTTACTTTCTACGAGGGATGGGTCACTCACGTACAGCTGAAACAACGATCGTTTTCCCACCCACCTCAACGGCGATCACAGCGCCATCGGGCCACGTGATTAAACGAGAGGGAAAGGAGACAGAAACGAGAGAAGCATTTGATATGTTTCAGCTTCAAGTTATACGTCGATGTTTTCATTTACCGTCTGGTCATGCGCAGGCCGAGTTTAGTCCCGTGGTTGCGGCGCTCGTGGCTCTGTACGCCTGGTTACGGTTTCTGAAACACTAGGTTATCGTTGAAACTGTGGTGAGTAACCAGTCCCTTTTGAAGCGTGTAGTTAGTCCAAGGTTAAAGCGCTACATGATTAAAATCTTGGGGGTCGGTGTAATTCAGAACTCCATTGTAAGTCTGTAACAATTTTTTTTAATTACACCAATAAATCCAATTATTCATCCATAGTTTACGTTTACGGATGAAGCACCATCTTTTGACTCGTTTGACTATACTAACCCTAGATTTAACACAGTTTTCCGGGGACATGTTCGTATACACACAGTTTTATGCAGTGAATATGAATTGGGAATAGGGCAAAGACGGTGTGAAGTACCACAACGGTTCGTTGACTAGCTCCTGTTTAGGGCCTACAGGAAATTTACTGTTTTCCCGTACGACGAGTACGCCCCTGCACAGAACAGCAGAAGAGGCAGCATAACAGCATAATCGTGCCATACATACACTTGGAGTTCTGAACAATGGAGTTCTAAACATTGTGTGCTGTGAACAGAAAGTCTTCCAAGAGGTAGCAGTAAACAGCCAACTTGTAACCTAAGCAGTTGAAAAGAATGTTCGCTATTTTCCTTTATTTTCCCGTTTGCGTCTGAATTTTTGTTTAATATAACCCGTTCTACCATTACTCATAAACGTTAACTTAATATTTATTTCGAAAATGTTTCTTGAACAAACCAACATAAAATTTATAAATTGTGTAATGAATACAATGATGCCACTGACTTTCCGAAACATACTAATTGCTTTGAACCTATATCGTCTCTACTGAGATAAACTTCGGTACGATTTGCCAGTGGTCATATACATGTGTGTGTAACATGTGATAAATTTTAAAGGGCAATTACATCCATTTTGACATGCATGTTTGACTTTTGGATCACTTACACAATAACTAAACACAAGAATTGCAGTAAGAATACATTACGTACGTCCAATACAACAATTTAATTACTACATCACCAATACACAAGGAGACCGCCATTGTTTTGCTGGAACGCGCTGAAATTATTGCCGACAGATGTCACTTTTCGATTTCGACTCGCAGCCGATTGAGATAGCTCTGATGGCTGTGAGAGCTCAAGCGTCTGATGGCCTTAGCTGACCGACGGTAGTATAGCCAGCTAAGGCCGTCGGACGCTTGAGCTCTCACAGCCAACAGAGCTATCTCAATCGGCTGCGAGTCGGAATCGAAAAGTGACATCTGTCGGCATTAATTTCTGCACGTTCCAGCAAAACAATGGCGGTCTCCGTGTCGTGTTTTGGTGATGCAGTAATTATATTAACACGCCAAAACATTCGCCAAGTTAATCGAAGATCAAATACTATAAAAATGGGATCAGCATAGTGCTGATGGCATTCGACCCCGCCATCTTGAAAATGAAGTCATGCGATCAGAATGTAGGATTTTAACAATTACATGAAGGTCTTAAACCTTTGCGCCATTTTTCCACGCTGCTAAAATCCAGGATGCAAATGGAAGCCTACACCATCAGTGTTAATAAAATATGTCTTATGAACAGCATAAACAATTAGCAGCGTAGAAAAATGGTTTAAAGACCTTTCTGTAAATAAAATCTGAGATTTTGATCACATAACTACACTTCCAAGATGGTGGGTCTGGTAATACCAGCAGCTGCACTAAAATGATACCGTTTTTAATGTATTTTATCTTGTAATTTGCTTTTTATTCTAACTATCCTTGCGGAGTTTTTTTTTTCTCTCACTTTGTTGTTGTCCCCAGTACAGTTGTATTTCAGTTGTGAGCAAGACCGGCCATTTACTGGTCGAAAATTAAGTCACGTTACGACCATGTGAGAATTTTCTTTTTTTAGAACCTCGTCCACTGACAAATTATTTATTTAACTGTATGGTATAAGCCAGTTTACCGAAAGAGATGGTCTCCCAATAAACTAACTACTTCCCGAACCTCGGGGGTGGGGTGGATCAAAGGGCAGCGTCGTCCCTTCGTATCCGACCTCGAGGTGACACCCTTGTAGCGCCTGTCTATCGCTGCATAGACTGGGTCGCTACAAATGATTATGTTTGTGTATACCAAAATTGTATAAATATTGATAATAATGCACAGAACTGACGTCACTCATACAATAATTACAAATGAGTTTCCACTCTCGCATAACCAACATTTAACAGGTGTCCAATCTACACATTTTACAGGTGCTATAATATTGCGCATAAACCGCAACAAACGGGCGCCTATTTCGGTACAAACTTCGAGTGTTTCGTTAGATTAAACTCAATTCCTAGGCACAAATTAGCTACGTTGGCTCATTCCGGCTTCAGCGTAATTAGTACGGGATTCTGTAAGTCTTCGTTTAAGTGCAGGGCACGTATTAAAAGCAATTTTGTAGGCCTAACGATCCAAGTAGCAGCAATACAGTTACGGAAGACGAGAGCTTATGCAAATGCATGGGTAAGGATTCTCTACCGGCATTTGCTCTAGTCTCGAAACCTCCCGCTACCTCCCCTCCCCCCTCCCCCCTTCGCCATTATCGACGCTTGTGGGAAAACGAAGTATCGATTTTTCATTCCCAAGTCTTCCAATATGCCGATTCCAACCTTCGTTCTGTACATGAAATGACTCAGATTCAGATGCTAATACAAGCGTAAAATTCGCTTAGTCCACTTGGGAAGGGCGTACAATCCGCCGGCATGCTCGTACCCATTTCTAAGACTTAAAACAGCCCTATCCAAGCTTTGATGGACATTTGTTCCCGACTAGATGACGCTCCTATAATTTGGAAGAGTGGCCGCCCGTTTTCCGACGCTAAGATGCCGATGTTGTCTGTAACGATGACGGTCACGACCGGCCCTAAGCCCGGCGAATCGCCTCAAGTGGACCGCCTCACGGCCGCTTCATTTCCGCCCTAATTTGTAAGCGGTCTTCCTATCTTTGTTGGCATTGCGGGAAGGATAGGTTTGGGTTTGGTATAGCTGCCCCCCGATCTTGGACACACACAAACCACACAAGATAACAAAAGAGGAACAGAGGAAAAATGCAGCTCGTCGCTTACCCGGTGATCGTTGACCATAAAACGCACGAAGAGTGTCCCTTTTGTGTTTGTCTGTCCCCTCTCGTATATGCGTTCCTTTCTTCCAGGTTATCTCCCACGTGTGAGGGGTGATTGGCTAAGGCCAAATGAAACCCAGGCGTCCACGTTGCACGAGGAACGGGACGGAAGTAAACCTCAAGGCGGGAGGAAACGGTCATTTGTGCCATTTTGGCAAATGAGAGTGAGAAGAGGATTAGGAAGAATTTAGTGGCTGGCCAAAACAAGAAAGAAGGGAAAACAAAGAAAAAATAGTGTTTAAAAATTTAATACTTAGGTAGTATTAGGTATCATACACCAATTCACCACAACTGCTATATCGCAACATATACGTAACTCGTCACTGTAATGTGAGCCGTGTGTTTACCTTTGATTGTGTAGTGAGAGTTTAGAGGGAGGGTTTGGAAGAGTTTAATTACTGGTGAAGACATCAAAGGAGGCATCGACCTGAAACTTTAAAATATGCAGGGACGGGGACGTACTACTTCCGGCGGAAATGACAGATGAGTTGGCTTGGGATGGTAGGTGGAACAGCGATAGCTATATGAATAACTAATAAAGCCAGAGTTCGCCATTGTTGTTTCAATGGTAGACAAGTAAAAAAGGTATATTGTTACCAAAACTATGTAATTCTTCGCAACAGAAAAAGTGCCATACGTAAATTTGAAAACTGTTCACTTGTTGTTCTTGTTCTTGTGTGACACCGTTTCATGAAAAAAACTACTGCGCCTACTTAAAATTTGAAAATTTGGTCAAGCCACAAATTTTCTTGGCCTTCATCCTCAAAGAGATCACTTTTTTTCAATTGGTCAAGCCAATTCCGGAGTTACGGGGCCCTGGACGATCAGTTTTTATTGTTTTACGTTGCTTTAACCATTGTAATTAGGGAACAATGCCAATCAGCAAACGCCAGCTCCATTCTTCGTGTACGTGTTGTCTTTCCTAAAATTATAGTTGATTATTGATGTGTAAAATGAAAGAATCCGTTGTTTCAGCTAGACGCACAGTTCCAACCAAACTAAGCTACGCGCGAAATTGGCAGCTAGAAACGATAGAATGGCGTTATTTATTTCGTAGATGCAGGCTTTCAGAGCTGAGCTGAATTGTTTCAAAGTGGGCAGCAACAGTCGCTGCATGTGCACGCGTTCACACCTTTGTAAATGAAAAAAAATACTGCCAACACTTATTTACCCGCGCCGAGTTAGGCAACAAACATCACATCAATTCAATTGTCGAGGACATAAACCATTGCAGTGCGACGCTATAGCCTAAAAGAGGCACACGGACTACAAACAGAAGTGTCCAGTGTGCCGTAAAAAAAGGGTTATATGATCGAAGTTTCACTTTACTTGTTAAAATGTACAGTACCAGGATGAAAATTGATGATATCTAATTGAAATAAGCCAATGTACACTTGAGAAATTTGCATCTGTTTAAATGCTGTTTTTATTGAGCTTTAACAATAATTTAATTGGTGAAGCACAACAGCACTTAGACAGATACAATTTTCTCAATTGTTGCGTATTTCAATTAAAAATCAATTTTTATCCGTGTACATTTTAACAAGTAAAGTGAAATTTCAATCATATTACCCTTTTTTACGGCACACTTGACATTTTTTTATTGTAATACAGTGATGGTCTAAAAGCGACTACTCGAGTCTTGGGGTAGATCGGAAAGACGATTGGGGACAGCAATTGCTACCCTAGCATTGGGTAGTCACATCGTTGGTATGGCGACCCTCGAGCTTACAGGGTTGGTTACATGATTTACAGCATTATATCATTGTTAAACAACAATTGTGTCAAGACAATATAATAGTTTTCGTGCAACAGTTAGTAGCTTAAAGAGAAAGGCCAGCTGAGAGAACGGTCTGGCAGGCAAGGTCTACTGCGGTAAAGTAGCATTCCACTGCTGCACGTGCACATATTGCGTCCAGTGACTATCGAGCGCCCAGTGGTCCTGCCAGTTAGGCCTATGCGCCCCACCACATTTTGTTATACTGTACGGCATACATAACCGGCGCTGCACAGTGAGCCATGGCCGATCGCTCCTGGCACCATGGTTTCGGCTGGGAGCTCGACGAACTTCTAGGTTACGCCATGTCTTCCCCTCTTGAGTTGAACAAATGTGAAGTAGGAGAGGATTTGGAAGAGTTTAGTTGTCCGTTAAACAAGAAAAACGAGAAAATTACTAAATTTTGTGCCCGAAACGTTTAAATACTCAGGAAAAAGGATAACATTGGATTAAATGCGCCAATCCAACACCATAGCTCATGTAACCACAATTGAAAAGTCTCTCACGTCTTAAATACGTTAACGGAGAGGATGTGGAAGAGTTTCGTTGCTGGTTAAGAAGAGAAAGAATACCATGTCCATTATAATGTACATTTTTCCTGGGGACCTTTTATTCCCATTTATTTGCACTCTTTTTTTTTACCCTTTTCTGTCCCTTTCTTAGCCTTTTTGCCCTTTTTTTGTACCTTTAGGCGTTTTAGGTCTTTTAGACCTTTAGGCCCGAGAAGGAAGAGACAACTCTTGTCCGCGGCCCATCTTGAGTTCAATTATCGATTGTACGTGTTTAGTCGCAGAGTGCCTTGTTGATATCCAAAGTAGTTACAAAAAACAATGGCGGCCATCGGTTAAAGCCGCCCCCTCCAGGAAGACGTAGCCGATCACAAAATAAGTGCAGGACTCAAGATACGCCGCGCACACTATAGTAAAAGGGCGTAACAAGTTTTATAACACCGATTGTGCCATTTGCTGATTAGCCACTCTACCCTCTCGAGGGTTTGTATACGCTATACTGGGAATTACATTCCGTACCCCACATTATTTTTTTAATTACGAAATATCTCCTGTCACCTCTTTCCTTCAAGTGTTGATCTAGAATCGCGCTAGCGCTACGCCCATCAAGTTCAGATGGTTGGTTTTCCACGGCGTCTAATTGTTGCCATCTGACATGGTCAGGACATTATCGGACATGAGCGAAGGATATAGCTGCTGCTTCTCTTACCCGAGACATTAAACCGGCGTTATCTGGTATTGAATACTAAATATTAATGCGAATGAAAGCTTTGGAAATTGTGTAGATCGACAAGGTTTACCGAGTAGACAACAGAAAGTCCTCTTTCAGAGCTGTGCATAAAGGATTTCAATACGAAAAAGGCATCTCGACTTCGTTGTTTTCATGCTAATAACTTATTACTATACCTATTACTACCTATTTTAAGCGACCAATACGCTTGAAATTTGTCAGTTAAGGTTGAGTGATCACGGTTCGGACCACAAACTAGGTAGCAGCCATTTTGGGTCCGATATCACTACTAACGAAAAAGGATAGTGGACTAACAACAGTAGTGGAATAGTAGTGGACTATTCTTTCTATTTAGGCCTAACGAAAACCTTTAAGGCCCAGGCTTAGCCAAACTGGCTTACCCACGTTTTAACTTAAAGTAAAAAAAAAAACCTAAAGGGGGCCTAACTCTTCTCCCGGTTTTCGGCACCATAACGGAAAAGCTGAGGAAGAGACGAAATTATAGGCAGAAATTAGGTTTGGGAATTTAGAGTCAGAACTTCAGGGTTAAGTTAGGTTTGGGGTAAGAATTAGGTTTGGAAAGAGGCCTACCAGCATAAAGACCCCTAGACTTGGGTACCTCCTAGCAGGGGAGAGGAGAAGACGAGCCAGGAGGCTGGCCCAAAGCCTAACAGATTTTGCATGGCCGGACTGCTGCTTTTATGCGGTTTGGTTACCCCTGACAACCGCGAAATAGCAAGGGTATTATGGGTAAAGATGTTTCTAGAAGGTTCTATAGATGCAGGAACCGGAAAGGAAATTACAAGACATGCGCCCATCAAAGGAAGATTAAACCAGACTTTAAGATTAACCATTGGCTTCACCAACATAAAACCACAAGATTTGCAACAACTACTTTCTATCGCAAAAACTTGATGGGCCCCTTTACCGTTATGGGGTTTGTACGATCTACATTTTACTTTAATCTACTTTTTAATACCGGTACTAGACACTGAAATAAAA
>JAHWFP010136965.1:4668-22595 GCA_023313725.1 Lithobius niger | reverse complement strand
TTAACTTCGTCACTTTAATGCGTAGTGCACCATGTGTTTTTATTTCAATCTCAACCGTATTTTTTTTAAACTTGTTTAGGTACTATTGCAACAGGAAATTTCAAGTTTAAACGGGCGTGATTATCAAGAGAATATGGAACTGCATTACAAGTAGTTTTATTTCTTTGAAACCTTTCCAAACAATCGTAGTCTTCTTTGATTCTAACTCTTTCAAGGCATCTTTAATTACCTGCTTGTCTTTTAATACATGCAATCTTGGACGAGCTACAATACTCATCACTTGATCCCCAGCATAAATGGATCATGGTTAACCACGGTTAATATGGGTATAGTTTCGGTTAAATCATCCAAATTTACCCATGGTTAAACCCTTGGTTACTGGTAACCATGGTAAGAGGAAACTTTTACCATGGTTCAAGTCGAGGAAAAACATGGTTTGTCACAATCAGGGACGACGCCAAGAGGGGGAGGGGGTGCTAGCCCCTACATTTTGGGGGCCCCCCCCCCCCCCGCCACCATCAGATAAAAACAACCGTATAAACGATGAAAATTTTGGTTATTATTAAGTTCGCCCACGCATTGAGACACTTTGCCGCGCGGCCAGGTTGCTGCAGCCAGTGAATGATGATTAGTGCGTGGTTTTACATAAACGGTAAAGCCACCCGCGCACTGAGCTACTTGGCCGCGCGGCCAGGTCGCTGCAGCCAATGAGAATACTTACCGTTTATGTAAAACCACGCATTAATAATTTTCATTGGCTGCAGCAATCTGGCCTCGCGGCCAAATCGCTCAGTGCGCGGGCGGCCTAAGTATTCTCATTGGCTGCAGCGACCTGGCCGTGCGGCCAAGTAGCTCAGTGCGCGGGTGGCGTAAGAAAACAACGTTAGTTTCTTTCACAGCGACAGGAAGGACTTGAAGTCACATCAGTGGAGCATAGTTGTCACCGTGATAGTTGTAAAATCATATTTTTTTTCAGCTGGATTTAAAAATATTCCAAAGAAAATGGCATAAAAAACAGTTGAGAACGTTGGGTGCGTGAAAGAGAATTGCAAAAGTGTTATTTTTACTTTTATTATTTTTTTTTCTTTGGAGGTGGGTCCGCAAAAGCAGCATTTTTCGGTTCGTCCACTTGCTTAAATTGCTGCCCCACTGCCGCTCCCCAATAAAATAATTCTGCCGTCGCCCTTGATCACAATTTACATATGGTTTAACCAAGGGTGACCATTTCAGTCAATAAAATGTAGTCATTAGAAAGGCATGAATGAAAGTATATGAATGACTATCTGACAAAGAAAATGTAGTCATACTTTCGGAATTTTAGGAAAAATACTATTGGCATTTTTTAAAATGGGAGATTTTTAAAAATCAGTAAAAATGGAAATAATTTAGGCATTCTAGGAAGTGGGAGGCCTAAAAATTAAACAAAACCACTAGTGTCGTCATTAGGATCGGATTGGGAGGGGTGGGCCTCCCTGGGAATATACTGCAGGGGTGTCGGTATGACTGCCAGGGAGGATGGGGGGAGGGAGCAGGAAGCGCTTCAAGCTAGTGCATTTTTAAGAAATCGGCGTGAATTTTAACTGCTTTCCAACAACTAAGATTTGCAATTTTCGGAGGAATTCATTTCAAATATATCCAAAATATTTTATTTGAAATAAGAACCTCCTGTAGTGTGTGTTTGTGTGCGTGGGGGTGGGGTGGGGTGGGGGAGATCCGGGGCGGAGGCCTGTAAGCTAGCATTTAAAGAAATCAGCCTGAATTTGAAAGGTTTTAGAGATACACAATTTTCGTAGGAATTCACTTCAAAATTATCCCTCAACATTTTTTTAAACAAGGGTTTCCTGTAGAGTGTTGTTTCGGGGGAAGGGTCCGGGACGGAGCCCCGTAACCTAGTTTATTTGAAGGAAATCTGCCTTGAATTTGAATCGAAATGCGATTTTCATAAGAATTCATTTCAAACTCCCCCCCCTTAAGTTTTTTTTTAACAAAGGGCCTTCTGTAGCGGGGGGGGGGGACCTCCCCGGGGATTCCCGGGGATCCCCTGGCTCCCGGGCTGCCCCATCCGACACTACAAGTCATCCTAAAGTACGCTTCATGAAGCGTAAAAGAGTAATTTCTACAGGCTGACGCAGAACCAACGCTTTATACGCACAAAGCTTACGACTAGACGTCCTTTCTGTTACTGAAAAACTTGCTAATTGAAAGCCAACATCTACCATTTGCTTAAGAAAAAAAATACCCTGCCTTCTAACTCTGGGTATACGGCAATGGAACGGGGGCTCAGGAATTTGGTGTTTACACATTGAATATAAGAGAGCAAACGTTTTCCAAAGGAACTCGTTGGGTCCGCTTCTATCGATTTCCTGCAAATGAGTTTCCCCATCATTGATCCGTCCTCAAATCGTCCGCGCACTCGCTCGCTAAACACAGAAACGAAACTTCGTATACATAGTTCATTTTTCCTCATCGTTGCGTAGAAAACTCATCACATTCGTAGATTCGTTTGCTCGTGCGTCTTCTTTTAAACTTTTCTCAAGTTAATCAACAGATTTAAAAATGCACTCCGAAAGGAATTTTAAAGAAACTCTGCCACCATGCGCAGAAGTACAAATGTTTGATTTTCGGTCTGGTTCGTTGTCAGCTCATTTTTGAATCGATAAAAAAAAAATTCTCATCAACGGCCCCACCTATCAAGAAGCAAGTAACAGGATTGATCGTCTTCGCCATGCCCCCCCCCCCCGTCCCTCGCCCCTTCTTTAAGTTACTCGTAATTGGTCGGGCAATTAGTATTTCCGCTCCAATTTCCGGTGAAGGGTCTGAGGCTCTGTTTATTGCTCTACCAATCCTCGTCAGCACGCTGAGTTGTACAGTGGGGTTCCTTAATCCGAAGATAATAAACTCAAGTTTAAGTCAACAGAGGGAATAAATAGTTCGTTGACTAAGGAAAAAAAAGGATACAAAAAAAGTACGTGAATTTGTTGATGTAGTTTTGCAGAAAATCATTTTGTTGCACTACTTCGCCGAAATTAATACCAAATTACCGAAATTTCTTCCCCGATCCATAGAGATTGTAACCGCATCAATTTGGGTGATGTAACGGCAGACTGGACAATGGCAAATGTAAAAAATATGAATGTGAAAGTTTATAGGTATTAAACTCTTCCAGCAAAAGAGGCAGAGATGAACATAAAGATGATGTGACCTTTTGTACTTTCACAGTCCTATGAAAGTTGTGATATCCACCCAAAACCAAAACTGGTATGAGAAAAGCCACCAAGTGTCCCAAAAGGGTCGGCCATTCAAAATAGTCATATCATCCAACCAGGAAAAGGCCGCCAATGTTAATTCTATTAGACAAGTTAATCGCACCAAATAATACTTCGGACGTTAAATGAAAACTTGAAGATTGCGACCGCAGGTGGCAATGTTCTAGTTTTGATTTAACTTTCGAACTATTAGACGGTGCAATTGACTTGCTAATAGCATTAACCTTGGCGGCCTTTCCCTGGTTCATGATATCAATAGTTTCGAAGGCCGACCCTTTATGGAAAGGTGGTGGCTTCTCTTAAACCAATTTTAGTTTTGGGTGGATAAATAAATCGAAATAAATCACTGCAAATAATATATAATAGAAGAATATTGAAAAAGCCATCAGCGAAAATCATGGACTAGAATAACGTAGTACAGTAACCCACCTTTATAAACTTACGTATCATTCGAGTGACGTGACTCGGATTCGAACTGTTAAATCAGTACATCACCAGATCACTACCATACTGTCATTAGCGATATGGCCACTTGTACACTGGCCGTATCGGTAAAGACGGTATGGCAGTGATCTAGTGACGGACTGATTTGCCGGTTCGAATCCGGGTCACGTCACTTGAATGAACGTAAGTGCATAATGGTGGCTTACTGTACTACGTTATTTCTAGTGCAGGATTTTCACTGATGGCACACTGATATTCGTACTCGCACCATTTCATAACACTAAACGTAATATCTAAACCAACCAAAGTTTGTTGAGTAACAATCACTGCATGCACGATCATTACGGCGGGCTTTTCGCGCTCGGTATCAAAACGGAGAAACAGGAAATTCAGCCACACTGCGTTGCTCACTGAAAAAAGGAGAGGGGGGGAGAATGGGGGGAATGAAGGGAGTGGGGAAAGAGGTTGGGCGTGAATTGGGTCTCGAAGAGGGGAGGGTTCGCCAACTGTTCTCATTTCTTGCCCCCCAGTAAAATATTTTGCTCACGCATGCGGAAATAAGCTAGACCTTACTAGTCATTACTAATCTACATTAATGAAAACGAGTTGTAAAACAGCCAGTGTTGTACAACGGACACACCGGCCACCCGAGCCACCAGCCGGCAAAAAACAATGCGAATGGGTCAAAGGGTTTTACTGAGCGGTATGGCGGGTGACTACTTACAACAATCTCTTCTAATAATGAGGGTTAGAAATGGCCCGCCATAATCGATAATATCTCGATAAAACAAAATTTATAGCTGAAATAACCATTTTAATTTTGTTCATTGTTGCTGAAGCCTACAGTGAAACCGTCGCGAATGTGAATTGTGTGGCACTCGCAATTTGGCTAGTAGACATGAAAATGCACGTGTCATTGTCCATTACTTCCTCACCACGTAGAAACAATTCAGCAGTTGTGCTGCTACTTAATGTTTATTGTCGGCATTAAACTAACTCTCCAGTCATCTAAAGTGGTTAGCAACAGCACACTTGGTTGGAGAGCCGTTATAATTTCACACGCAATGCCGCAAACCGCTTGTTTCTATATTACGGTTTCCGAGATAGGACAATTTAAGAATCGGAGGTTTGCACGATAATTCGATAAATCAGAAAAAATACGATATGATAATCGACAAAAAAATTATCGCGATAGTATCGAATTATCGTGCCACCCCTAATGAGGGTAGTCGATGATTGTAAACGGAATGATTGTTGGAAATAAACACTGGAAACGTAACTTTAATGGAAAAAACAATGCTTCAGGTATATACAAATTAATATTAAACCGCTGTCGATTGAAATTAAAAGGATTAGTGATACTCGGTTAAATATTTAAATCACTTTTTACTTTTTTGCCTCTCCCAGAAAAATAAAACTATGGTGGGGGATGGGGGCTAACGGTTTGGACCCAGTGTTTCTTTATTGCCAGTGGAATTATTCATATGTCCGGGTCAGGGTAGTCGCTGATTGAGCGAGCGAAGCGAACGAAAATCATCGTTCGTTAGCCAGTGCCTGCAAAAACACATAGACGGGCCTTCTGCTATAAACACATGAAAGAGCAAACCGTCCCGATGTTGCAAACGGCGCATCAAACACCACCCACGTTATCCACTTTACCGTTTTTAACCCTTTAACTTTAACTTTAAAGCTTTAACGAAAAGTCAATGTGCCCATGTTGGGCAGTATATGACTAGAGTTGTATAACAACACAACAAAACATAAGCAGTGAGATAAACAAGAAAAAGTGGTAACAGGCAATAAATATCTACATAATAATTCTGGATCCCGACTGAGCTGATAAAAGGAAAAGGAAAGTTAAAGGAAAGTTAAAGGAAAACCAGAAGGACAACAATACTGTAATCACTATACTATAATCACTATAATCGCTTCTCATTGTTTTCGTGTACGTGTAATGTCTTTGTTACGGTGGCTAACAATTCCTGGCGATTGAAAACTAACGTCCAAACCGTTGATTGTTGATGGGTAAAATGAAACAATCCATGTTTCAGCTAAATGCGTAGAGTTTTAAATCAAACTAAGCTACGGTGTGCGAAAATGGGAGTGGGGAGTTGGGAATGGGAGTGGGGAGTTGGGAGTGGGAGTGAGGGGGTTGGGAGTGGGGAGTGGGAGTGAGGGAGTTGAGAGTGAGGCCGGGAGGGGGGGAGTGGGTCTATAAACTTAATTCATGACCGGCCCCGTGCGTAGCACGGGCTTCGTCTAGTTTATAATAAATTACAAATAAACAGGGTGCGTACGTTCATGCATTTGAACCAATAGAAAACTAACTCAGTCCACCCCCGATGTGCATCGAATTTAATTTTAAAAGATTGACAGTTGGGACCGACACCACAGATTCAGGCAGGTTGTTCCAAATGGGAAAATATAGGCGAAAGAAGAAAGTGTGCCTGGACGATTCGTGTTTATGGTAATGAAATATTAGTTTTAAAGTGTGGCCACGTGGTAGCTTCATACGCTTGTAACTGAAAGTGTTGAGAGACGGTAGGGCCGCCAAAGTTTAGTTTCAAAATTTTAAAAAACGTAATAATCCCACCCCGAACGTAACGCAATCCCACGTATGGGAACTTAAAGATATTTCAGTCTTTGCTCGTAAGTCAGATTTTGGATATTGGTTACTCGTTTGGAGAAACGGCGGTGTACATTTTTCATAGCTGTCATATCTTTTTTTTGTGTGAAATGGGGGCACCAAAATTCGATAGCATATTCGATAATGAAACGTACGAGGCCTAAGTATAGTCTGAAGGAAATGTCTGAAGTAAAAATAACTGCCAGCACTAACTTCCTGTGACTTTTTTTTAAGCGTTCTCTTTCAGTCGTGTAGTTGGTTTGCAGCTGACGAGGCTAACCACTGGGATACACTTGCTCGCTATGCTCTATGGAACCCCTCATAAATCTTCGGCGAGCGTTTGGACCGTTTTTTGATTGTCGTGCGAGCCGTAGCCGTACGACAACAAGGCAGTTAAAGGGTAGATACAAATAATTTATTTAATTAACTGCACTAACATACGTAAACATCTGTTTTAGATTTTCAGCTATACCTCATTATTTTTAAACACAATGTTCGTACCGTTCTAGCTCCGTTCGCACACTAAACCTCTTTCGTGAAAACGTAAATAAATTACGAACAGTACACGTAAAATAATATAAATAGCATTATTTATTTGTGTGTGAAAACTTTTCCACGAAAACATAAATAAATTTAGAGCAGTCTACTTAAATAATATAATAATAAAGTTTATTTTCCAGATAAAGAGCAAAACGGAAATGTAATGGTCTAGAGAGAACCACGAAGAGCATTCCAATGTTTTAAAAATAAAAACTTTAAAATCCACCACTTATTTTATCCTTTTTCGTATGCAGAGTATGCTCGTTGAGTTTAAGATTTACCTGTTAACAATTTTAATAAAATGTTACGGACACTTTTCCGGACGAAGTAGGCGAGCCTTCATATCGCACTTGCAAAGAAGTTTCCGAAAGTTGTAAAGCGGCGGGGCCGAGACAATACCGTGGCTCAAAGAATTCCTTGCAGGGTTCACCCTAAAAGCGAAGAAGAATCTCTTACAATATTCAAGTTAAACCCCTGGTTAACGATCCTAAGATGTTTTTCCCGGGTTCTGGAGTTAGTGCCGGGTAGCGAACAATGTATAATTTTACAGGTTTTGAACTTTGGTTTAACACTTTTGCACGTCAATTTGACACTTTTGTACTTGGATTTAACACTTTTGTACTTGAATTTAACGTAGTGGAATTCAAATTAACACTCCGTCTTGTCTTTGGATTTAACACACTTGCACTTGAATTTAACACTTCTGCACTTGAAATTAAAGCATTGTAATAATAACTAATTTGTTTTATTCGCTGTAAAGAATGTGAAAGTATACGAAATACGCTTACACAGAAATTTTTACAGCTTAAAAAAAACGCAGCTATAATGAAATTTCGCTGCAACGCTCCCCAAACTCTCCGAAACATCCTATGGCGCTTTAAATAAATGACGATTACAGTAATAGCGGCGTTTGAAGCGAAAACGAAAGTGAAATGACGATTGCTTTGGAGTTACTGGCTGGTTTATGCCAAGGCCAAGAGAGTGAGTGATGATTCACAAGGTATTATGGCCAGTAGTGGGGGTGGCGAAACGTATGTTAGAAATCTTGACAGCAATATTACTGAAGTTGACGTACTACGGCAGTTACAGAGCAAGTAGTACTAAACAATGAGCCTGCTAGGGAAGCCACGGACCGACGACGACGAGCCGCAAGCGGCAGCTACTCAAAAACATCAATTGAATCAAAATCATTGTTGAGCTTGTTGCTGACGAAAGAATTCACAAGGAGGAACTGTACATAATATTTGGAAAAAAGTAAATAATACGAAAATATCACTATCATTTTTTTAAAATCACTTCACTGCATTTTTACAGTAATATAGGTGGCAGACATTTACACTGTTTTCTCGAAAGGAGAACCAAGTAGGAAAAAAAAAAGGAGGCCTGAAGCCAATATTTACACGAGCATAACCTAGACAGATGATAAATTACGTGGAAGCATACAATGAGAAGCGCCTCGTACACGTACAAGTTTGAGGGCACAAGCCGCCACTGCCTGCCTTAGACGCACACCTCCCAGTGTTATCGTAAGCGGCAGCGTCTGCTTGTGAGCGCGCGAATACAGTGGTTGGTTGTAAGAAGCCAACGACTGCAGGTGGACGAAGTTTAAGCAAGATTTGTTATGAATATGTGCACTAAAGACGTTAGAATACCCAACTGTGAGTCGTTTGTCTTGTGGAGTGAAAGCCTCTCACACAAGCCTACGCTGCATAAACCAGCTAGTCTCCAAAACAGTCGTCATTCGCTTTCGTTTTCGCTTTAAACGCAGCTCTTAATCGTTATGTATTTACAGCGCCATACGATATTTCGTAGAGTTTCGTGAGCGTTGCAGCGAAATGAGTATATTTTGTATAATTTCACATTCTTTACAGCGATTAAAAAAAGAATCAGTTGTTTCAATCTTTAATTTCAACTGCAAAAGTGTTAAATTCAAGTGCAAGTGTGTTAAATCGAGAGACAAGAGTGTTAATTTGAAAGCCACTAACGTTAAATTGAAGTACAAAAGTGTCAAATTGACGTGCAAGAGCGTTAAACCAAAGTTCAAAACCTGTATATGTAAGGATTAAGTCAGCCCTCAGCGGTCGACACTCCAGAGTGTCTACTTTAAAATAGCTCATTCACACTGCGACGATATGAACGACCGCTAGGTTGCAACCGTCAGTCGCTATGACAACCAGCCCCTCAGGCAGTCATACGCAGTCGGGTAATTGTTTGGAAACCTTACTTTTCACGCCATCGACCTTATTCACCTACCTATCGATTCCTTTCGTCGTTAGGGTTCCGAAAATCATAACGAAAACGTGTTGAAACGCTTTTTTATTTAAAAAAAAAATTATTAAAACACGCTAAAACGCTACGCACAACTGTCGTTCCGTCATCGCGATGCTGCGAGGTGGATGGGCAACAAGAAAACCTGATTCCGTGCCCCTGAGTATACGGAAATTATCTCGTTCCGGTAGCAGACGAAATGGCTGAAGCAGACGAAAAATTGGTTGGTGTATATCGATATTTGCGGCCGGAATCACAGACCGCAGGGGCGCGCTTCAGGCGCATTATTATATACATCGAGAATTGGTGTAATCAGAAAAAGTATGACGCAAGCATTTGTGAAACAAGGAAGTAGCATAATTTGTTCCTTGTTTCACAAATGCTTGCGTCATACTATTTCTGATTACACCAATTCCCGATGTATACGATAATGCGCGCGAAGCGCGCCCCTGCGGACTGTAAATCCGGCCACAAATATCACCGTATGCCTAGGAAAGAGGATAATTTTCGTTTCGTAACGTTCTGGTTGAAATCAGGTTTTCTAGTTGCGGAATCATCGCGTAGAATAGCTGCCGCTTCTAGCTTGTTGTGCGTAGCGTTTTAGCGTGTTTTAATAATTTTTTTTTAATAAAAAAAAACGTTTGCACACGTTTTCGTTATGATTTTTGGAACCCTAACGACGAAAGGAATCGATAGGTAGGTGAATTAAGTCAATAGCGTGAAAAGTAAGGTTTTCAAACAATTACCCGCAGTCGTTCGCTGCCGATCGTAGCAAACGCAACTTTTCATTTTTAGCGTAGCTCTGGCGTAGCTGCCTGACGTCACCCACCGACAGACCAATAGCTGACAAGCCGCTGCCAACACGATCCACGATATCCAAGATGGCGGAGGACACTTCGAAGCTTCGATTAATGCTCGTTGCTTACACGAACATCCCTACAACGAGATAATTGTAGAGAAGAGCTAAAAAAATGTGCTCTATTCAATGGCGGTATAATTTCTTAAATAAAACGGAGAATCACAGTATGATGGTTCGTTCAGGCACAACGTCGCCACCGTAGCCCAGTTTTGAAAAGTAAGCGTCCTAGCTCTACTCATTCTGCAGCGTTGATTGGTCCGTTGCTGGTTGTTCGGTCGTGCTGGTGTGACAGGGTCTAATTTTTAGTGCTGTTGGTCGCCGCCGTTCCTTGCTTTTGTCGTTCGTTGGTCGTGGCGGTCTAAACCAGCTATTAGGCGCTGGTAATATTGTTTCTTACCTACACCATGTCAATGTTTTGAAAATCTCTGTATACCGATTAATAAAAAATAGCTGTATTTATTTGTGTCTGCTTATTGAAATTGATATTCGCAAGTGATAATCTCTGAATTTATAGTATTCACAATAAATTCACTATACGGCACGTACAAGTGCCCCATGAACTTTGAGCCGTCGTAATAAACTAATTACTTACTTACTGACTTACTGTACAATGATACACAGCTGAAACAGGATAGACAGAAATATAAGTCGCAAATAAATACAGATGCGAACCTATTTATGTTGCCTTTTGGACTTAAATAGCAACAAATCCACAACTTAAAGACCAAAGGGCAAAACCCTACCGCTCAGCCGCTCTGACACGGCCAAACCGACTATGGCGTAGCGGTAAGGCTTCGGCATTTGCTTTCACTGCTCGACGGTTCAATTTCCGCTCAGGCCGTACGATATTTAAGTCTAAAAGGTAACGGAAACAGCCCTCCATCTGTATTCATTTACGGTATTCATAAGTGTAAATGGACTGAATTTCCCCTTTAACTGTACAAAGTCCGTAAAGACCCGGGAAATCCTAGATTTGTTGCCAGGCAAAACGCTTTTCATTCCGCCCCCCACCCCCCCTCCCTATTGGAGCATCTGCAGCCAAGGATAAGGCAGGTTTTCCTCCTGCTGCTCTGCCGAAATCCTTTCGTTGTGCAATCGGATTTTGAGATCTTCCTCTCAAAGCAGTTGAACTACTTATGGAGCTATCGGCAAGTATCACGTGGTTTGTTGTTGTAAAGTTAAGCGCATTTACTTGAACTTTTCTTACTATTCTACAAAAGACTTGGAAAAGTTGCCTTTAAAAGAAGAGCGAACGAACGAACGAGAAAAGGGTGGTTTTCGTTGAAGACTCAAAGGTTTTGACGTTTCCTTTCAATTAAACAGTTAGAAATCCTTGGCGAACCGCAGGCGCAACCCCAATGTAAATAGTGCAGTAAGCGAGTTTATTGCAACAAACAACAACATGTGCCCACACCCCACAAGAGCTGATGCCCGCGTATGGCATGTTGGGTACCATACAAAAAAAATTATAAAACATTGTACATACAGAACAAATCTCTGCAAAACTTTACAACATTATAGAAGCAATAATAAAACTAGTGAACTATAAATACAAAACGAATTATAAAATAATGCGCATGGGAAGTTAATAGATTGACATGGTAAGACATACTTACTGCGAAAGATAAAGTTTAGCTTAAAATCTTGATTAACTTTTCTATAGAGTTAAAGTGTGCGCAGCGTATCTTGAGTCCTGAATGTATTTTATGATCGGCTATGTCTTCCTGGAGGGGGCTGCTTTAATGGACGGCCGCCATTGTTTTGGTAACTATTTTGGATATCAACAAGGTACTCTGCTGTCAAAAACATACAGTCGATGATTTGTGCCCATTGTGGGGCGGACTCAAGATAGGCTGCGGACACTATAGTACTAAGGCCCAGTAGCCAATTAAGCAAGGATGATTTTTGGAACGGGTAAAGGAACCATACTAGAATTGAATCGAACAACTACGTTATTCAGCCTAAGGTCAATAAGGAAGTATTGTATAAGTGCAGCTATTTTCTTGGCAGCAAGCTGTACAATATAGTGTATCAAACATCTAAAAGAAATCTCAACAATTTCTTTTAGGTGTTTGATACACTATAGTGCACAGCTTGCTGCCAAGAAAATAGCTGCACTTATACAATACTAGTCTTCTTTATTGACTTTAGGCTGAATAACGTAGTTGTTCGATTCAATTCTAGTGTGGTAATTTGTTAGTAAACTAGTTGTAGCATAAGTGTTATTCCTCCGAAAACTAATTATAACTCGATATGCATACATAAGTGGCGAACTGGCAGAATACCTAGCTCCTTAACGTAAATAAACCAATAAATAAAGAATAAATCACAAGTCAAAGGGCAACGAAGCAAACAGCGTGCATTAAAGACTGGCCTTGTGAGGAAACAAGATACACTAATCGAAGAAAGAAAGAAAATGCAATGCCCCGTCGGAGACTCGAACCCCGGACATGAAGTCCTGTGTTCCGACTTCCAGTCGGGGAAGGTGTCCTTACGTTATTTCTCAGATATAGGGTCTTTCATTTTCACAAAGCCAGCCTTTAATGCAGACTGCTTGGTAAATGAACCCCTAGAGGTAGAGGTACTCGGTTTCAGATTTTGAGGTAGTTTTCTAGAGCTGAAAACGATCGGGCAAGGGAGTGCCAGCTAACCCCGACTCCACCACCAACACAGGCTTCAGGCAGAAATAATGGTAGGCGGAAAGAGCCAACCTAAAAACGGGGATAAAGAGTAAACTAACAAAAAATAGGGGTTTTTTTGGCTCAAAACTGGAATCTTGTCAGAAAGTTTAACTCCCCTTCCGACAGTAAACTTCGCCCACTTATTTAGAAGAACCGATACCTTCGACACTGGAACTTTCTATTCGATTCCAAACTATACATTAAAGAGGTATTCGATTCGATAAGAATAAAAATATCGAGTGTGTATCGAAGTATCGAGGTATCAACGCACCTTTCTTGTGACAATACTTATGTGGAGTATTTATAGTGTCCGCGGCCTATCTTGAGTTCTCCGCAGAACGAACACAGATAATCGATTGTACGTTTTCAGTAGCAGAGTGCCTTGTTGATATCCAAGATGGTTACAAAAACAATGGCGGCCATCGATTAAAGCCACCCCATCCAGGAAGACGTAGCCGATCACAAAATGCTTGCAGGACTCAAGATACGCCGCGCATACAATAGGCGGGTATGCCTAACGTAAGAATGATAGATGGCGATACATCTGCATATTTGGGACACGTCTCATACGCTGACTCAAAAAAAAAAAAAGAGTGAAGGAAAAAACAAAAAGGGAACTCGCCCATACAGGGAGTTGAACCCCCAAGACATTCCACGTGCTTGCGCGCACTACAAGAAAATACTAATTTCATAATAATATAATAATAACAGGAGAAGCCGGTCTGGCAAGGATCCGAGAATTACTAATAGCCAGCCTTGACTAAATCCCCCACCGAAAAGCTAAGCTAAAAAACTAAGAGAACAGAGCTAAAAGAGAAATCACCAAATAAAACTCGGGACGTTTCAAGAAAAGTTTCAAGCAATGCTTTGACATGATTGACCGAAAATGTTTTGGGCTACTAGCAGTGACTGCAGCTTCTGGAAGGGAGTTCCAGACACGAGCAACTCTCAAGGAAAAGAAGTTCTTTTTACAATCGCGGTGCGAACCTTGTGCAGCTAATTTAAAGGGGTAGCCACGTGTGTTGAAACAAGTAGCTAAGTATAGGTAGTTATCGTCTGATTCCCGAATGCTGAGAACTAACAATGTCGAAGGTCGTAGGCCCGAGCGATTGTTAGTAAATCTCTGCACGAGGGAAGCAGGCGATAACTTATTTATCTACCGATGTCCACATCTCTGCCCGACAATGAAGAAGCACGTGACTCCAATAATGATGTAGTGCACGGAGTAGTCCAACAATGCATGTCGGAAAGGGAAAAAAACGTTTTCTTTTACGTATAGTGTTCTATTATGGCTACGGATTTGGTATTCGAGGATTTGTTTGATTTGTCGATTGATGGAGATATTTCGAAAGAGGATCACGTAATATAATTTTGGAGATGGTTGTGTCGGAAGCCGGTGCGCAAGGGCGCCTGTACATTGGGGCTATTGGGGTTGAATCCACCCGCCACCCCTTCCCCTTTTCTTTGCCTTCTTGCTTGCCCTTTTGGTAGACAGAATCATGAAGAAAATTCATAAAAAAAAACAAAATCAAAAACGTTTAAACAAAGGCTTTTTCGATGTTCCGTAACACTGATTAGACCAAATAAGGCACGTCCCGAAAAAAAGGTCCTCAGAAAAAGCCCCCCCTTTCTCCCCCCCCCCCCCTTTTTTTTTGTTGGTTTGCTGTCTCCGGGCACCTTCGTCGATGCGTCCGACATTTTACATGGAGACTAACCATCTCCACAAGTACACATCAATGTACCGCCGAAAATACAGCTTTTAAAGAAAGTTGTAAAGGAGCAACTTTAAATTTTCACTATGGATGTCGTATTGTAATGAATTTTAATGCTTGAAATGTTACCGATATTGCCCGTTTTCAGTATTTTTATTATGGTGAAAAATGACTTCCCTTTTAAAAATAAATTTAACTAGTTGTTCCCCGGCGGTCTAGCTGATTCCAGCTGCTTCAACTTGGCTTTAATAGTCAGCATTATTGAAACAATAGTGTTTGTTTCTAATTGTTAGGGCTCATATTCCGTTCTCATTGTCGGCCGCTCCGCTTTTTTCTTTTGCTATCGTGGCAAGAATGAGCCCGCTTGCCCTCTTGCTGATTATTGAAGCTTTGTTTAATCCTGATCCCTAACAATCCTTTTAGGTCTGATTGATTGTTTATTAAGAGCACTACGACCTAATACATCATCTGCTCAATCTATAATAATAATAATAATAAGATACTTTATTGCACCACAGAATGCAAATGGAGAGGAAGGGTCAGGTTAACTGGCCACTAATAGATCACCAATTTTAACAATACAAAGAAATAGTATCACAAGATACGTCGTCATTATCAATACAAAACACTAAAATATTAAAATCAACATAGTAACAACAACAAAAAGTAGTAAAAAAAAACCAACAACAATTGGGTGAAGTACCTGAACTGAAACTACAGCAATTAATTAGGAATTCGACGATCACACATGTGTGCAAAATTCAGGCCGTTTTAAAAAATCACGCAAACACTGTTTATCAAGTCTACTTCTGAAGATAGTGGCAGACGGTGCTGAGACTAGATCGTCACTCAAAGCATTCCAAGGGGGCACCACTCTAACAGCAAAGAAATGTTTCCTACAGTTCAAGCTAAACCTTGGGAGAACAAGTTTAAGGTGGTGACCACGCGTCTTAGAGTTACCACGAAGCTCAAAAATGGGGAGATCAATACCTAGTTGGTTGTGTAATATTTTATAGGTGAGTACCAAATCAGCCTTAAGTCTGCGTAACTCCAGGGAATCCAATTTAAGATATTTCAACCGTTCAGTGTAGGACATGTTACGTAATCCCGGTATAGCCTTAGTAAAACGTCGCTGAACCGATTCCATTCGGTCAATATCCTTCAAAAAACATGGCGACCACACCTGGCTCGCATATTCTACGATAGGGCGGATGTACACCTTAAAGGCCCAAGTTAAAATGAGCTGATTTCCAGAAGTAAAACACCGGCGGACAATTGCTGCCCGGCGATTAGCATTTACAGATACAAAATTGCAATGAGTTTCTGATTTTAGGTCATGGTTAAACCAGACCCCTAGGTCCTTAGTAGATTCAACAGTTTCAAGCATTGTAGCGCCAATAAAATAGTTGGAGGCTGTGGAGTTTTTACCAACATGGAATCTGATACATTTATCCATAGAAAGCGGCAATTGCCACGTTTCGGCCCACACAGCAACCTCATTAATAGAACTTTGCAAAAGATTCGTGTCTGCAAAAGAGACAGCGATTGAGTGTAGTTTTAAGTCATCGGCATACTTAGCTTGTGCAACATTTGACTTTGAACAATCTAGATCATTTAAAAAAAGAACAAAGAGTAAGAGGCCGAGAACTGATCCCTGAGGAACCCCACTAATGATTTTGGAATCTATAGATCGTTCGTGCTCGACCTGAACGCATTGAGAACGACCCGAAACGAAAGCATTGATCCAGAGTAGTAGTTTTTCAGCAAAGCCCAACTGCTTAAGTTTAAATAACAGCTTCGCGTGCACAACCGATTCAAACGCCTTTTTGAAGTCGAAAAGGATGACATCGGTGTCGGCACCACTGTCCACAGTCTCCGTCCAAACATCAACCACCGACAGCAACTGGTGGACCGCGGACCGCCCTGGTAAGAATCCAAATTGATCATTTTTAACCAGGTCATGTTCGTCCATAAATTGAATCATGTGTTTCCTAATAAGTGATTCCATGACTTTGCATGGCACAGATGTAAGAGAGATGGGTCGGTAGTTTCTTGGGTCCGCAGAGTCTCCTTTCTTAAAGATTGGTATGACAGTTGCTGAGGACCATATTTTCGGTAGTGCACCATTATTAAATGAAAGGTCAAAAATATACTTTAATGGGACAGCAATTTGGCTACCAATCTGTTTGTAGAAAAAAGCCGAGTTGCCTTCTGGACCCGTAGCATGACTTGGTTTCAGATTTTTAATGACAGAAATAATTTCTGCCGTACTGAAGGTTATATTTGATGCCTCGGATTGCGTATTATCAATGTTATCAGCCGAATACTCAACTGGATTTTGGTGGCTAAAATTGTCATGTATACCATTTTTTGAAAACTCGTGATTCAGATAGTTTGCCTTATCACGACTATTTACGATAAAATTATTTTCAACACGTAATGGAGGAATTTTTCTTTTAGTTTCAGTTTTTTCCCGGTAGAAACGAAACAAGGCAGATAAATTACCTTGTTCGAGAATTTTTTTTTCACATGACATGTATACTTCTTTCACGCACCTAGAGTAATCTTTTTTACACTGATTGTATTTCTGTTTATTTTCATTAGTATGATTCCGCTTATAAAGATACCAGAGTTTAAGCTTTTTGGATGAAAGTTTAGATAGTTGTTTAGATTGTGGCTTCTTGGCGACCGATTTAATAGTTCTAGTCTTGCTACAATGCTCACTGCCATCTGTTAAAAGCTTGAGAAAATGAGCCCAGGTCTGGTCAACTGAAGTAAAGTTTTTCAACTCATAATCCCAATCAATGTTATTTAAAAACAAACGTAGTTGATCATAGTTAATGATCTTAGTAGAATGGCCCAAGTCCAGTTGTAATTCCTGCTGTATTTTGAAAGTTACAATATTGTGATCACTGAGACCAAGTTCAGGTTCAACATCTACTTCGAAAATTACACGAAGATCATTAGTCAAAATTATGTCCAGAGTATTTGTACCCCTAGTTGGTTTTGTCACCAGTTGGGTTAGGCCGTTCTTCGAAATTTGGTCTAGAAAACTCGAGTGGACCAAGTCACTAGCAGTTTCGAGCGACCAGTCAACAGTACTCAGATTAAAATCTCCTAATATAATGTTCGAAAAATTTGGGTGTATTTCTGAGTTTATAAAGCTGCACATATTATCAATATGGTCAGCAATCCTTCCATTTGGGATATAACCCAGAATAAAATTTATTCTCGAAGAATGCAAATAGAAGGACATAGCCTCTGCCTCCTTGGAAGTCGCTTTAATAGTGATGTCTATACCACGTCTAAAAACAATTGCAATACCGCCGGCACGGGACCCCCTATCACGCCTAAGAATATCATACGGAAATTGACTAGTAACAAATGCATCAGTAATAGTACCATTAAACCAGGTTTCCGTTACAAAACCGTTAACCTACTCTACGAACGACTTGCTCTTGATCCCTAACAATCCTTTTAGGTCTGATTGATTGTTTATTAAGAGCACTACGACCTAATACATCATCTGCT